>PVKE010004402.1:0-64983 GCA_004027555.1 Craseonycteris thonglongyai
AGAGGTAATCTAGTTTCTTGAAATTTGTTTTCTTTCTCATTGTGCTGCTTTAATTTGTTTAGTTTTAACCCTTAATTTTTCCACTTAAGTGGTATATATTTAATTAAAAAAATTTTTTTTTAAGATTTATTTGATTGTCTGAGAGACAGAGAGAAGGGGGAGGGCCCAGAGCAGTCTCCATAGTTGTACATCATTAGTTTCAACATAGTTTCATTCCACACAGGTGGATGTGAGGCTGCATGGGGCCGGATCCAAAAGGGGGCCTTTCACATGGGAGCACTCCCCAGTTCAGCATATGGGTTTGCATGGGTCGGGGCCAGGATTTGAACACCAGACCTCATGGTTGCAAGACAAGCGCTCAACTTGTTATTCTTGCATCCCCCTAATTTATATTTTGAATTCAATTAAAATAAATTCTTCTCAGAAGCTGCTTTCAGTTTTATTTATTTATTTATATAATTTTTAGAGAAGTAATGGTATTGTTAATAATATTCTTTATGCGGTCCTGTTATAATCCAGATACTTTAAGTACACTATTTTTATTTTATTCTCACAATATTGCTGTCAGGAGGCATTGTTGTCTTCATTTTATAGCTGACTAAACTGAATCTCACAATATAATTAAGTCTATCCAAGAAACCATAACTGTGAAGCAGAACTAAGGTTTGAACCCATTTTTCCCTAGTCTCTTGATTCACTGAACTATCCACAAACGTATGTATGCACGTATGTATCAAAGGCACATGAACATATAGTAGCACTTTTCCCTTTTTCTGGAAATTGCTGAAGGGGTTAGCCAGACATGAAATGTGAACAATCAGAGTTAGAGGGTACCTATCAGTTGGGGAGAAGGCATTTCGAGCAAAGAAAACAGCATCAGTGACACTTTGGTTTCAGGAAAGTACAGGACATGTTTTTTTGTTTGTTTTTTTTAAATTTCAGAATACTGTGTTGTACACTTGCAAATAATATAAATAATGTTGACTGTCAACTATTACTTAAAAGTAGATATATAGTCACAGGATATAGAGTATAGCACAGGGAATATAGTCAATAGTATTATAATAACCATGTAAGGTATCAAATGGAAAATAGACCTGTTGGGGTTATTACTATATAAGATCTGTAAATGTCTAAAAGTATTATGTTCTCTTGTACACATGAAACTAATTTAAAAAATGAAAAATGTAAATATAAATGGAAAAAAACAAAACAAAACAAAAAAAACTCAGAGTAGGACATTGTGACTGATATGCATTATCCCTGAATGACAGTGTTGGGGAAAAATCTTGGAAAGGCAATTCCAGGTTAGCTTATGTGAGATCTTGAAAGCTTGACTTAGAAATTGAGGCTGTACTTTTGTGACATTGGAATGTTATTGTCAGAGAAGTGACATAATTGAAAGGTCCATCCTGGGCCACCTCTTAGCTTAGCTTTCCTTAACATTATGAAATTACTAACTTAAACAATTTGTAAACTTATAAGAAGAGAAACCACCATCCCAATATGTTGGTTCACAGGAGAATATAATTAATGTGTTTAGATGCAGTAGTAATCTTAAATATATGGTGATGAAAAGAGTATATACCTGGAATCTATATAATTTTTACTGACCAAAATAACCCTAATAAATTTAACAAATAAAAAAATAACAAATTTCAATAAGGTAAACACATGAAACATAAATTATTTTCCTCTAACAACAGATTTTTTTTTCAATTCCTTAGTAGTATCTTACCCTTATATGTCAGCTTGCATTGTAAAGTGGGCAAATTGTATCAATGACCCTGTCTGAGTGACCACTCCACAGACCCCCATGGTTTTGTCTGGTACAGAGTTCTGACATCCACTGCTTTCCTTCCTAAAGTCCATCTACTCAGTGATGCATCCTTCTCTTCATAGCTGGATAATGTTTGGTCTGCTTTTTAACAAAATCAGACCCTGAAAGTAAATACCAATGTGAGGAACTTTGTTGTGGATCTCATCCTTAGTTGATAATTAATGGAATACTTTGTTTCTTGGATCCTACCTCAGTTTATTGCCAAGAAACTGCTGGATTCCACCTGTGCAATTTTTGAAAAGAAATTAAATGATACATACTAGAAAGGGTTCGTATTTGCTCATTATTTCTGGCTTAATCAAATTAAGGGGAAAGAATAAAAAACAGTTAAGACAGAACACCTGTAACCAGTGTTGCCGGAAATTATGACCCTGTTACTTTGATATTTTTTGTGTGTGTGTGGCAAAGCAGTCTAATTATTGGGCTGTTAATATTATTTAAGTTCTCATTAAATGTGCTACCATTTAATAGACTTGTCTGATCATAAACCTTCATTAAATGTCTTAAAAAGTTTTTTAACATTTTGTATTTTTCCATGAAGTTTGTGTTAGTGAATAACTCGAGAGGTGGACTTTGGTCTATGGATCACAGTAAAGCATGAGGATGGGATACTGTGTGTATGAAAGATGCTCAAATTTTGTCATATTTCCTAGCTCTTCCTGCAGGATTAATGCAATTTGTGGAAAATGGATCTGGAAAATGATTAGATATTGAAAGGAAGAGACACCAAGAATAAAATAGGGTAGAATTTCCTCTTTAATTTTTTAATATAAACTAACTTACTGAACATTAAGCCAAAGAAAGAACTTTGAAAATTCATGTATGTGAGAAAATTTTAGATTTTCTCATAGATGTGAAGCAATTACTTTTTCGTTAATGTGATTGCCTCCAAACAGAAAGGTATTTCTAGATTTTAAAATAGAATTTGAGATTTTGATTTAGTATAATTATTTTACAGGGAGGATTTTTCTCATTTCTGAAAGCAGTTTTACAAAGCTCTCCAGTGCTGTTTTATTTTCTCTTTCTTACTCACTTTGGGGAGAGGATAGGAAATAGGAAGGTCTGACAATTGAGTTCGAGAACCTGCTACTGTGCGCTTACATTGGCAGCACTGTACAAACAATTCAGTAAGGTTTCATAACCTTAGTATATCAGTGTTTCACAGCTGTGTTCCTGTCTTGCTGAGTGGCATTCATTATTGTGTGTTTGTATGCCATCGCAAGAATGTCAGAGCTTGAGTTTACTAAGACCTTTAGAGGAGGCAAGACGATGTTTTGGGCCATGTTGTCACTGGTGATGAAACATGGTGCACCAATATGACCCTGAAACAAACCATGTACATGCACATTGGAAGTCAGCCAATTCTCCATGTCCAAAAAGTTCCGTCAGTCCAAATCAAGTCAAAATGATGTTGCTCACCTTTTGTGATATCAGAGGGATGGTTCATTATGAATTTGTACCAACTGGACAAACGGTCAACCAAGTTGACTATTTGGAAGTTCTGAAAAGGCTGAATGGAAAAGTTAGATGAAAATGACCTGAACTTTTTGCCAACTCATGGGTCTTGCATCATGACAACGTACCAACTCATACGGCACTGTCTGTGAGGGAGTTTTTAGCTAGTAAACAAATATTAATAACTATTGGAACATCCTTCCTACTCATCTGTATCTGGCCCCCAATTACTTTTTTCTTTACTTGAAGACAAAGGAAATATTGAAAGAAAGACATTTTGATGATATTCAGGATATTAAAGATAATACAACAATGGCTCTGATGGCCACTCCAGAAAGAGTTCCAAAATTGCTTTGAATGGTGGACTGATCACAGTGCCTAGCTTTCCAAAGGGAGTACTTCAAAGGCGACCATAGTGATACTCAACAAATGAGGTATGTAGCACTTTTTCTAGGATGAGTTCATGAATTTAATTGTCACACCTCATAATATTACTGAGTCCTCTGTTAATAACCAGATGATTTACCTCTTTAATCCTCACTTTACAGTTATGGAAACAAATAAAACTTACCCCTGGTCTTATGCCTAGTAATTGATGAAACTGAAAAAATAAACTACATCTGGCTCATGTCAAAATATTTTTTTTTTACTACATATATACCTATGTATATTTTTCATGATAGACTTTTAAAAACTACTGTCTGTGATATTCCCTATTTAACATATTTCAAGAAAGCCATTGTTCTGGATGGGAAAACTCTACCTGTGCCCAGACAGGTTTTTGGATGCACTCAATACTTACTTGTTTAGACATGGTAAATTGTTCACTGTGTTTGCATTTCATATCTAGAAAACAAGTGCTTTTCTCTTTTTCAAAAGGAACTTGGGTATATATGGATTAAGTTCATGAAAGAAGAGAGACAACATCCAAAAGAACACAGATGTTTTTAATCAATAAATACATCATTAATAAACATATAACAAAGAAATGATTTTAACATGAATCATATCAATGTGTTTATAATCATATAGAATTAAAGATCAATTAAAAATTTCTATGTTATGCTATTAGTAACTAGAGATCTTTAAGGCAAGTATTTTTTGGTAGTAATACTTTCAAAATAGCAGTTCAGTAAGAAAAAAATTCCATCTCTACATTGAAAAGTGCAAGCTTTAAACATAATGTTAGTGAGTATGTACCTGAAATTACTGTTAGCTTCAATTATTTGAATTCATTTTAGCTGTTCAAAGATATGATTGTGAAGAATCATGATTCTTTCTAAAATATTTCCAGATGAACCTTAACAGATCTTTAATGATAGAGATACTATGCTAAAAATAATATGTTCATCTTTGGGAACCAGAAAGCATCTTGCTTCTGTCTTCTAGAATAGCTGTTTTAGGCCTTGAAGAGGATTCTGGTCTGGAGAGGCAGCAAATGTGTATTGATTCTTAAATTGCTATCAGTTTTTTCTCATTCTTCCTTTAACCGGTATAAAATCCAATATTGGGTTATGCAGAAAATGCTTGTCTTCAGTCCCCTAGTTAGTACCTTGAATATTTTCATTTAAAATAATAATTTCCTTGTGATCTGGTCATTTCTGTGATACATAGTTCCCTTTCACAGCTTTCAGACTTAACTGGGAGCAATACTGGTACAATGCTAGCTTCCTTATTTTCCACTTCTCTGTATTTTACTTCTTCAGCATTTCACCTTCTCATACCCCCATTTCCTTAACTCCCCACCTCACGACCATCATTCTTATCCTGCATTTGGTGACTGTGAGATGTGTCCATATGTACCTCAAACTTCCACTCATGGAGCTGTGACATGGGGAAGTAAGTTGTAACTAGAACTGAACATTCCTGAGCTGGCTTCTGCGGGTGTTGATTTGAGGGGTGGGGCAGTGTAATAAGCATAAAGGTTGTGATGTGATAGATGAGTCCTCTTCTCCTCCTTGTGTGTAGACCTTATTTAATGCATCATCCTTAGCATTCCTTATTCCACATTGCTCCCCTCCATTTTTTTTTTTAAGATTTATTTTTATTGTTTTTGACAGAGAGATAGATACAGAGACAGAGAGAAGATGGAGGGCCCAGAACAGTCTCCATAGTTGCACATCATTGGTTTTTCCACATAGTTTCATTCCACAGGAGGGCTTGGGGCTGCACAGGGCAGGAAATGGGCCGGGGTCTCACCCCAATGAGAATCGAGCTGGGGGCACTCCTCAGTTCAGCATATGGGTCCACATGGGCCAGGGCTGGGATACTATCCTCTGTCCCCTGGGCTGCAAAGTGAGCGCTTAACCCACTGAGCCATCCTGGCTTCCCCTGCTCCCTTCCTTATCTCCCTTTTTTGTCCCCTCATTAATTTAGGAACCACACTTACAGAGTTAAAGTAATTTCTGTGCACTTTAACTTCACTGGCATTAGCCAAGTGATTTTTGTAAAAGTTTTATGGCTCTAAGCTAGGATTTGTCATCCTCACCACTATTGACATTTGAGGCCATAAAATTTGTTGTGGAGGACTGTCTTGTGTATTGTAGGATGTTCATCAACATTCCTGGTGCCTACTCACTAAAAGCCAGTAGCCTCCTTCCTCCCAATTGTGATATCTAAAAATGTCTTCAGGTGTTTTCAAATGTTTTATGGGATACAAAATCACCCCCACTTAAGAGCCACTACTCTAAACAGTCAATCTAACCCTTTCATCATTTTTTCACATGCTCTCTGAAATATATTCTGTTTTAAAATTACAGAACAATTATTTGGCTTTCGGATGTTGGTTTCAACACTACTGGGTCATTAAATTGTGTCTGTTTGTTTTGTGTTGTTTCTTCAAGAGCTGCTGGTACACTTTCACAGTGTTGTTTTTGTGTGTCATTGAAAAGAAAATGTCAGTGACATATACCAAGTGCCAGTGACAGTTGATTGCCTTATCATTCTAGTTATTGCTTGGAGAATATCTTGGTGATGGCTCAGTCTTCTTTTTTATGTGCTGTCCAACAAATTTTTCAAACCAAACTATCAATTTCAACTTTTTATGAGAGCTGGACCTCACATTATCATTATGTTTTGGTCCCCCAGCTCCAAAGCACAGAGCAATCATTGTCTTGATTCAGAGTAAACAGTTGTCTTGGTTTGCCCATGACAGTCCTGGTTTCAGCACTAAAATTCCTGCATTCCAGTAATCCTTTCAGTCCTAGAAAATCAGAACAGTTGGAAACCCTACTTGATATTTTCTTTTATTTTTATTTTTGCCAATCAGAGCAATGTAGTTCTACTCTAATTTTTGTTCTTCAGTGTCAGGGGGGATTTAGTGCAGGGGCATTTAGGTCCTAGGTGGTGAGGTTGGCTCTCACAGTTAAGCTATGTGTGGTCTCACAGTGTTTTCCAAAAATTGAATCTGAATGTTTACTGTGGACCTCCCCAACCCATGCTGCTTTATATCTGTTTTCTTTCTGTACATTTCTACACAATTATTTTAATTGCCTTGTACCTGATGGTCTGTGATTTTCATTTAAGGTCTGTTTACAACTTTGTCATTTGGTAAAGAAAATCTGGGTTTGTAGATTTTTCACAGGACAGACTCAAAGATATATTTATTGTTCAGAGTTTCTTTCAGCTATCACACAACATGAAAACATCTTTCTGAAGTGGTTTATAATCTCTTGGCAGTCTTTTTAAATGGTGGCTTGCTGAATTAAAAAAAAAATTGTGGTGCAAGAATCTTACTATCAGTTACACAAAGTAAGGAAATAAATGTTGGCTAGTTAATGTTGTTAAATATTTACGTATAAACCATGATTGATGAAGGATAGAATAGACTTAAATTATTACAAATTCATATTGTTTTAGTTTGTAGGTTTCTACTTTCAGTGTGAAATCAGTTATTTCTTAAAATATCACCCAAATTCTATTCTCCATCTAACATTTCTTGGCCCTATATTAAAAGCAAATAAAACCTAAACCTTAAGTAATTTATTTAATATGCTTTGAGTGCTTACTTTTATCCAGGCACTGTTCTAACTATGAGTATGCAGTAGTGACAAAAACAGTCACAGTTCTTTCTATTGTGTAATATATAGTCTCTTGAGGGAAACAAAAATGAGTAAATATATAACCACAGTATGCCAAGGACTGTTGAGGAAAAGAAAAATGAACTGAAATAAAGTGTTGGCCTTAGATAAATGCTCATTTGCCTACCAACTTCAGGAAAGTTATAAAAGCAAAAACAACTAAAAAGCATTCTTTAACTCTTGATTTTTGTTGCCTCTTTTTGAGTATTATGTTCTCCCTGTTTGTTTGTTTTTTTAACATTATATATACATTAAGAGGACATTACATTATAAATGTTGGAAGTACATGAGATCTATTGTATCACTTTTATTTTGACTAGTGGAATTGGATAGCATTAAGATCATTCATTATTTCCTCTAGAAAAGAATGAACTGCATGAAGAAAACTAATTACCATAAAACTCTATGATAGCATCATTTCATTGTTAGACAAAAATATTTGCATAGGTTTCTGCTCCATTACTGAGCTCACAAGAAGAAAGAAGTAGTGTTTCGTACATTTCTATTATTAGGAATGAATAACTAAATCAAATATAGAATGCCAACTTCTTGTGGCAAGTGAAAGTATTTAAAATAAAAAAAAGAGTTATGGACTACAATTAGAATGACATATTAAAACATTCATAAGTATGCTATGTACTTTGAAGGAAGAAATAATTTCAATTGGCGTTTTTCTTGTTAATAATAAATAAGGTATTTGATGTTGGCTATCATTGGTCAGTTATTGGTGTTTTTTCATTTATTTATAATAATAATTAGTGTATATCAGTATTATATTAATTTTAGATTTACAACATAGTGCTTCAACATTTATATACCTTACAAAGTGACCACCACAAGAAGTCTAGTACCTGTCAACGATACATAGTAATTATGATGTTATTGACCATTATAGCCCCATGATTTATTTTATAATTGGAAGTTTGTACTTCTTAATCCTCATACCCCTCCAAACCTCACCCCTGGCAACCATCAATTAGTATCTGCATCTATGAGTTTGTTTTATTTTGTTTGTTTGGTTTGGTTTTTAGATTCCATATATACATAAGTGAAATCATATGGTATTTGTCTTTCAATGTCTGATTTATTTCACTAAGAATAAAACCTTCTACTGTCATCCTTTATCACAAATGGTAAGATTTCATTCTTTTTCTAATGGCTGAGCAATATTGCAACTGTACATATGTACCATATCTTGTTTATCCATTCATCTGTTAATGGACACCTAGGCTGCTTCCATATCTTGGTTGTTATAAACATTGCTGCAATGAACATGGGGGTGATTGCACTCTTTTGAGTTTTTGTTTTCCTTTTCTTCAGATAAATACCCACAAGTGGAATTTCTGGGCCATAGGATTGTCCTATTTTTAATTTTTTGAGGAATCTTCATACTTTTTCCATGGTAGCTGCACTATTTTATAATCCTACCCGAAGTGCACATGTATCTTCTTTTTTCCACATCCTCTCCAACACTTTTTATGTGTTGTCTTTTTGATAATAGCCATTCTGTCCATTGTGGAGTGATCTATCATTGTGGCTTTGATTTGCGTTTCCCGGATGATTAGTGATGTTGAGCATCCTTTTATGTGTCTGTTGGCCATCTGTATGTCTTTTCTGGGGAAATGTCTATGCAAGTCCTTTGCCCGTTTTTTATTTGGGTTTTTTTTTTTATGTTGAGTTGCATGAGTTCTTATTAGATATATCATTTGTATATATCTTCTCTCATTCAGTAGGTTTCCATTTTTGTTTTGTTTATGGTTTCTTTCACTGTGTAACTCTTTTTAGTTCATTGCAGTCCCACTTGTTTATTTTTGCTTTTCTTTTCTTTTCCCAAGGAGACATATCCAAAAAATATTGCTAAGACCAATCTCAAAACTTTAACTTATGTTTTGTTTTTTCCTCCAGGAGGGTTATAATTTCAAATCATACATTTAAGTATTTAATCCATTTTGCATGTATTTTTATGTGGTGTAAGAAAATGGTCTAGTTTCATTTTTTTTTTTTGCATGTATCTGTCTAGTTTCCCAACACCATCTATTAAAAGACTGTTTTCACCATTGTATGTTCTTACTGTTTGTCATAGATTAATTGACCATGTAAGCATGGGTTTACTAATCATTGTAGTACTGATTTGCTTAGTCAACTCTTAACATAGTTGCCTTTGTTTTCTCTTGCCTTATCTAGACATTTTCATGTTCTATGTTTGGCTTATTTTTGTTAAGTGGTACAAATATTGAGTAATATTTATTGATGTTGGCAGGCTTTCACAATCCCCCTGTGGCCTTTCTCCTCGTTACCTTATCTAACACTCTTTAAACTGTATTTTTACTATTCTTGCATAATTTATTCTACTGAAATGGAGAAGCCATAGTTTTTAATCCACTGACTACTATTTTTCTCATAGTAGAAGCTGTGGTTACACCTTGTGTATCATTAGCAAGTTAAATGCTGAATATCACATCTTGGATTGTGGCCTCTTATGAGTCATTTGTCTTTTGAGCAAGGTGTGTCCAATGTTGGAAAGAAATCACAGCAAGGTCTACACTGAAGTGCCAGAAAGGTTTTCAAAAAGAGTTGCCACACCCAATTCTAAAGCATTTTTTTCAACAGCAAAGATTAAAAGTAATTAACATTTATTATACACCCACTTATTTGTCCATTAAGTTTCCCTGAAAACTAACATTTTAGCCATGTATGTCAGTACTCACTTTAACTTTTTAATCTTTCAAAGATTTGCCCTTATTAGATTGGATTTTTCTCAATAGACTATATATATATATATTTTTTTTTTTTTTGTCCCCCACCCCCAATGCTTTTACATGAAGTGAAACTGATCTGTGGAAGCTGATAGTTTCAATGAATTGACATCAGTGTTGTGGTCTTTACAGGCCTCCCTTGTTTATGACACACAGAAGCCTCATTTATGAAGTGAGGGAGAAAAGCTCGATTTATGACCTTGTACAGATCATTGTTTTTAGCACTAGAATCTCCCCTTAAGTATATATTCTTGTGTGTGTGTGTGTGTGTGTGTATGAAATTTATTGGGGTTACATTGGTTAGTAAAATTGTATAGGTTTCAACTGTACACTTTTCATCTATATATTGTCCCTTTAAGTATATGAGGGCTGTCCAGAATGTACCCAGCCATGTAATATGAAAAATGTGGCATTTATGGCTGAATTTTTTCCAGACAGCCCTCATATATTCTTTTTTTTTTTTAAGATTTATTTTTATTGTTTTTGACAAGCGGGCACGAGGCTGCACAGGGCAGGAACTGGGCCGGGATCTCATCCCAGTTAGAACTGAACTGGGGACACTCCCCAGTTCAGCATATGGGTCCGCACAGGCCGGGGCCAGGATTTGATCCTCGGTCCCTGGGCCTGCAAAGTGAGTGCTTAACCCACTGAGTCATCCCAGCTTCCCCAGCCCTCATATATTCTTAAAGAGAGTACTTTTTTTGTTGATAATCTATTTCACTAGGAAGGAAATTCCACAGCAGACCTATCCACTATACAATATATACGCTATTAAATTTTTTTTTTTTTTCATTTTTAGTGTACATCACATTAAGTGAAGTAGTGACACCATTTGTTAATGTTTAGTATAAACGATTGTCGGTAAGTCAAAAAGATAAACCTATTAAAAGTGTGTACCCACACATTTAATGAGAAGCCTATGAAGAAAGAGACAGGGATGATGAAGAAGAGAATATTTTCCTTTCTTGCACATAAGCAGATCTGTCTGTTTCCTTATTTGAGAGATTTTGCTTGCATGTTCCACAAACAGCTACAAAATCTGTCACTACTCTGTCTGTTCACTTCAAAATCCAGACTAGTTGATCAGTCTTGTAGTTCCCAGAACTGACATATTTTTCTAGGTCTTATCAGTCCTTAACCCCTCCTGGATCTATATTTTTATTATAACCTAAGATTGCTTTAGCTATTTTAGCTATTGGAAATAAACCATGAAAGTAACTTAAGGTATCATATAGTACAAATCATTTTGCATCTCGTCTTTTCACTCCATGTTAGGTTTTTGAAATGTATGCAAGCTGTTGTGTGCAGGTATGGTTTATGTCTCTTATCAGCTATGCTGTTCTGCTTTGTGTGAATGTACTTTTGTGTGTTTGTTTCTTCCTCTCTTGATAAACTCCTAGATGAGTTCCACTCTTGTTCTTCTGTACAGCACTTCAGTGACCCACATAGTATAGTGGTTAAGACTCTGAAACTGGATTGCTTGGGTTTGTGGTTCTGCTACTACTAGTTTGGTGACTTTGGCAAGTCATAAACCTCTGTGTATCAGTTTGGTAGACATGTTTTGAAGATGGTAGAGTTGAAACATAGGAAGGACTTAGAACAGTGCCTGGCACATCAGACACACTGTACACTGTTAGCTATTGTGTTTATTAACACAATTTCTTTACATGCCTCCTGAGGTCTATGTGTGACTCTTCCTCATGAGTAAAAATCTAGAAGGGTAACTTCTGCGCCATAGCATAGGACTAACTTTAGCTTTACTAAAAAATATTAAAATTATTCTTTAAAGACATTATACCAACTTATACTTCTGTCTGTGTTGTTGAAGTTCTTATGTTCCCTCATCTTTACCAACATTTTGTGTCATCAGACTTCTAGTTTGTTTGTTTGTTTGTTTTTGTTTTTGTGTTTTCAGTCTGATGAGTGACAGGGTATCTTGATGTTATTTTGATTGGCATATCCTGATAAAGATTGAAGTTGAAAATTTTCGAGTCGGTATTTCTGAGAATTGCCATTAATATTTTTTATTCAAAACAAAATATATAACACTGGGTAAAAGCATATGAAATTAAAATATAAGGAAACTCACTTTTTACCTATATAAGGGGGAACAGAGTGGATTAGGAGCATAGGACTTAGCTGTATCTGTACCATTTTAACATTCTTTAAACAACAAAAATTTGAAGACAATTTGGAAATTTTTACCAGTTATACCTGGGTGATAAGTAGCTGGTTATATCTTACATTATTTGTCGTTTTCATAACATATTCAATATTTTTATAATTTAAAAAATTAAATTAGCTTAGTATTTTATCAAGCCAGGTAACCATGTTGGGATTCAGATGACTTTGGACATACGTTTTGTAAGTTTCTCATATTCTTTTCTTTTTTTTGAGAGAGAAAGAAAGAGAGAAGGGGAGAGGGCCCAGAGCAGTCTCCATAATTTACGTCCTTATTTGTGACATAGTTTCATATTCCACACAGGTGGATGTGGGGCTAGGTGGGATGAGAACAGAACTGGGGGGCCTCCCTCATGGGAGATGAGAACCTTTACCACCATAGTTCAGCATATGGGTTTGTAGGGGCCGGGATCATCAGGATTTGATCCCCCAACCTCATGGTTGCAAGGCAAGTGCTCAACCGGTTGAGCTATCCTGGCATCCCTCTCACATCCCTCTCACTTTTTTTAATTTTTTTAGGCACTGGGTACATTTTTCTTAGCATCTCCAGAGTAATCAGCAACACATATATATACAATGCTAAGTAATGCCCTGTTGTGTAGCACAAACTGAAAAATACTAACTGAATATAGCCTTTATATAAATCACCTACTTATACATAAATAATAAATAGGTAATAACAATATTCTAAGTAACATTGAGAAAATTAGTATGTACATGTGCCTATAAGAAAGCCAATTACCATATTTTCTGTGTATAAGATGATGTAGTACTTTTGTCTTAAATTGTTAGGCCAAAAATTGAGGATTGTCTTTTACACAGCAGTAACCTATCTATTTATTTCTTATAGCTGGGTTAGAAAAATAGGGGTCATCTTATCCATATGTTTTTATTTAGTAAATTTTTATTGTTTTGAGAAGATTTTCTATTTGATTATACTAGTACTCTGACTCAAATTTTCCAGTATAGGTAATAATAACTTATGAAACTGTTTCAGTGATAATAAGGATAGAAAAATGTATAACCAAAGTACTGACCTCTTAATTTCCAAGATTTCAAAGTAGCAAAGTCTGATATCTTTCAGACCTGTCAATTTGAAAACTATGGCAATTTGGAAATTAGGTAAATGTGGATGTAGTAATCATATATTTAAAAACACCTTTATTGAAGTATATTTGAAAGCAAAGTATAAACAAAGTGCAAAATTTGATGTTTTGACATATATACATATGTATATATAGACACATATGTAAAAAGTTACCAGCACAATCAAGTTAATGAACATATTCATCCCCTCACCCCCCAAATTCCTCTTACCTTTTGGTAATCCTCCACGGCCCCATTTCCAGTCATATTTTCTGTCATAAAACATGGATTTGCATTTTCTAGACTTTTATATATATTTTTGCTTACTAACTGTATTCATTATTATTGCATAGGTAAATTCAAACCCAGAATATAAAAGAGATACTAAGTCTTAAGTAATTTTTATATTCTCATTGAGACTTTGAGAAATGTTCAGAACACATCTTATTATTGACCGTAATCTTCATTCAGAATTTATCTGATTAACTTTGACTTCTGTCCAGGTTGGAGTAAGAAGGACAGATGGATTGCAAGAAATTGGGCATATTAGATATATACTGCTGCACACACTTAAACAACAAGCTTTAATCTTAGACTCAGGAACCCAGGAGTAGCTTAGTTGGGTAATTTTGGCCCAGGCTATGTTGTAAGCTCGTGGTCACACTATCAGCAAGGGCTGTAGTTATCTGAATACTTGACTTGGACTAGAAATTGTTTTCAGGATGTCTTACTCATGTGATCATTAGCCAAAGGCCCTAGTTTCTCACTGGTACTACTATCAGAAGGCATCAGAAAACCCTCATGCTTTGGCCTTTTTATAGGATTGTTGAACATAATATTGGCCTTCCCACAAGAGTTACAAGAGTTACAAGAGTGAAAATGAGCATGACTAAGACGGAAGCTGAATCATCTTAGAAGTTACGTACTATCTCTTCTCCCATACTCTAGTGGTCACACAGAACAATCTTGGGTCACTGTGGGAGGAGAGTACACAAAAGTGTACTAGCAGGTGGGTCTCATTGGGGCCAATCTAACAGCTGGTTCCCAGAAGTGTTTGGGCTTTTTAATGTCAAACTTTTTAGCAAGTTTTAAGACTCTTGTGAAATAAGTCCATAAAAACCATGTTAGCAGTATCCATTTGCCTGTAAGTTATGAACTGACTATATAAAAGTTATACAGCTTATTGACTAATAATTTTTAAAAGCACATATTAACTTAGTGCCTTACTACCAATGTTGCATTTTCTTTAAATGTTCACTAGATTTCAATAACTTTTTGTTGAGTCTAGTAGATTTCATCTCTCTGTGCTTTCTCTTTAGTACATATTTAAGTACTTATGAGACTTTCAGAACAAAAGAGAACCATCTGTATTGGTTAAAACTTAAACATGTTATAAAAGAATATGAACCAATTATTTATAGTTTTACTCAGAAGTATTAATAATAAATATTAAATTAAGAAAAATTATCTAATTTGACATTTATTTTTCCCAAGCCCCCCCCCCCACACACACACAGAATGGGAGGGCCCAGAGCAATCTCCATAGTTGTATGCCATCAGCCTTCAACATTGTTGCATTCCACACAGGTGGGCAGGGGGGCTGCATAGGGCAGGAACAAGACTGGGACCTACCACATGAGAGTCATACTCCCAGGTGCTGGAGGCCGAACTGGGGACCTTCCACATGGGAGGCTCACCGGGGCGAGAACTGAACCGGTGGCCACACCCCAGTTCAGCATATGGGTCCACACAGGCCAGGGCTGGGATTTGATCCTCAGACCCCAGGGCTGCAAAGTGAGCACTTAACCCGATGAGCCATTCTGGCTTCCCCATTTTAAAAATTCTTATTGTTGCTTTGAAAATTGATATAAAGAGGAGGATTTGAGTGTAAAAAAATTCCCACTTATAAATTCAGCATACTTTTAAAAGGTCATCTAAAGCTAAATTATAACATAGATAAACTCTAATAGACTCAAAATATTCATAGATGTTCTCACATATTAATAGTAATAGGGTATGTGACTCAAAATAAACCTCCAAATGCAAACAATGAAAACTAAATTAAGCACAGAATCAAAGAATCTGAAATAAAATCATTTTGACCCACCCTACAGCACATACTATTCCCAAGGAAGAACTAGCAAGTTCTAAGGCTTAGGTATTGGAAAAAGGTTTCAATCATTCTCAGACCTTCTTCAAACTCCTAGATTCAGTTTCATTATTATTTTCAATCCCCTTTCCCACCTTTCCACCATCTGCTCTTACGGATCATTTTATAAAACATCAGGAATGCCTGCACAATTTGACTTAATTTTAACTGCACCCTAAAACAAAGCAGCATATAAAATGTGTAGGTGCAATAGTTTTCCTTTGCTTACTGAGTTGAAGGCTTACCTGTGAGGAGGTAAGGATGGGGGTGGGGAAATATATCTGTCAACTAGAGGACAAAACTGAGTTAGACTTGTAAGTTTTAACTATTCTGTTTCCAAGACTCTTTATTTCACCAGCATTTCATGACTTTGTTAAGAATACGGCAAGTCAGTGACTGCAAGGCACATTGGCTCCCCAAATTCCAGCAGGTTCTAAGTGTGACTGGCATAGACTCACCCAAGTGTGAGCATAACATGTAACAGAGCACAGGACACAGTATCTATTCCTAAGAATAAATGTATAACCTAATTAATTCTTTACCTTGAATTTCTACAAGGTCAATTATAACTAAATGAGAAATGTCAGTATTAGGGAACAATGTTTATTTTCTAAATTTGGTCCTTAAATCAAAATGTTTGTAGTAGATCAGTTTTAATTATTTATCACTAATTAATATTTATTGAGTTTCTAGTAAGGTCCAGGCAACCATGGTCGAAGTGGCACCATGGTTGAAGTGGTGAACAATGAAAGGGCAAGATCTGCACACTTCAGGTGTAAATACCTTAGCATTTGAAAAATTCATAAAGGGTAAGTACACATATTTTGGAGGGTAACTGTTCCTGTGAAAATCAGTTGGAGGGATGTGGGGTCAGAGAAGGCATCACTCTGTGGTCGAGCTGAGAGGAAATGCAAAGATATGGGGCCAGATCTTTCTAGGCAGAGAAAACAAATGCAGAAGCCCAGAGGCTTGATCAAGCTTGGCATGCTTTAACAACAGAAGAGACATTATAACCGGAGCTCAGTGAACAAAATGGGAAGTTCTACAAGAGGTGGGCAAGGCCTTGGTATAGCATGTCTTTAAAACAACATTACTTTCCTCTTTTTCTCAGTTTAGTAAATGCCTTTATTTCAGCAGTGTAAATTTCAGCATAGAGGACCTAGCTGTGGCACTCACTCCTTATGACAGGCTCTTGTTGGCAAGCTGACCAACACTAGATGTCAACTGTGAAATTCCAGGAAGCACTGACTGAATCTATGAACAGGTTATGAAATTTGAATCCCTGTTTTAAGGAGTGATTTTTTTTCTTATGTATTTTCTTCTGAAATAGCTACTTCTCATTAAGACTCCTTATTGCTTTACTGTCAGTACATGTGTCTTAAAGAGGAAAATGTCCCAACTAAGAGAAATAGAATTGAACCCAGAATGTCACTGAGTGAGCACAGAATTTAGCACATTTAAACTATATTTTATATAAATATAAAATTTATAATATAAATTAAAATGTAATTTTTAAAATTAATTTAGTTGAAATAAAAATTAGCTTATGGAAGGGAAAGGCAGGACATAAATATGATTCATTCTCAATATTAATATGAAATTCAGGTGATTTGTTAATCTGTGTCTATTTCATCAGCAATAGAATTTGAATAATGTAGTTTAAATGTTTGGATTAGTGAAGTACAGCTATGAATATAATTTATATGCACATAATACATACATGTTTTAGAATTAACTATATATCTGAGGAGTCCATGAAGTACTGTGGACTTAGCACAGTGTCTGGCAAAATATCAACACTCAGTATATATATTAGTTATCCTTAATAACCAAAATGTCCCCATTTTGTGCACCCAAAAGGTAGTTGGACATTTTGCATTCTACTATTTAATATTTTATCAGGACTAAATCAACTAGAAAATGCATTTTTATCTATATGCAATTAGCAACCAGGAAAAAAAAGGAGTGTGGGGAGAGAAATACATTTATTTTACTTTTTTCAGGGTATCCCAAACAGTGAGAATTTATGAGACTCTATATGCTGGCTTCATTTATCTGATCACTCAGATCTTTCTTTTTTGAGGGATTTTTGCCCCTGAAGCCTTCTTTGGCTTGTGTTTACTTAGCGAGAAGATAAATGTTTTCCATTTTGCCTTTTGTTTAAAGCAGGGCTGGGCAAGGTGTCGATTACTGTCTACCAGTGGACAGCCAAGCAATTTGGGGTGACCACTTGAATAATAAAATAGATAACTAGAGGACCGCGACACTTGGAGAAGTTCCCTTGCCCTAAAAAAGTCTTCCTGGGCCTGCTTTAGAGCATATAAAAACGGGTCAGCATGATCATGTTGCCTAACATTGTAGGAAAGGGAAGCATGGCTTCAGTGATGCCCCATAACTCATGAGAGCTCTTAATAGTAGTGAATGAATAAGGTCACCCTGTCCACCTAGCCTCTGGTGACCTGAACATGACTTATCTGGGTTTTATTGCCATCTCCTTTATCCAGTTTAGGTCCAATGGGATCTTAAATCTACAATAGAGGACTTAGGGTGAACAGAACAGTTTTGTTTTTTTTACTTGACCCATAAGAAACACCCTTCTTTGCTATAAGTGTGAATTTATTATTTTTGCAAATACCTCCAGTTTTAGTCTTACTTAAGTACATTTAAGTGAATGAATCCCTAAAAACACTACAAAGTGTAATGTAAATTTTAAGTTGATTTTCTTCTGTGTGTTTGACTACAGATTTAGTGCTAAATGTCCTTTACAGACAAAGATGAAATAATGCATAAGACTTTCAGTCCAGAATCAGAACATAAGGGTCTCCGTAGACTTTAATCACTATGCTTGAGGCAAGAAGACTAGAACCGTTTCAAACCAGTCACCTTTTTGGATCTTCCATGGTCATTTCATTGCCTTAAGTGGTTGATGTTTTAATTTAGCTCCTACATTTCAAATTGGTCATAGAAATTAGTTTTTAAAACTTGATAAATGGACACGTTCAAGTTCCAAAGTTTAATTCTCTTAATCTTAGTCTTTACTGTATTCTCACTTTCATAGCAAATGTCATCACAGGGATGTGTTACGACAAACACTTTCCTTCTGAATAAGGAGTTTTGCAATTTAATGTAGGTTAACATTTTCAGCGTGTCTGATTTTTGAGCATTCTTGAATAGGTTAAAATGCTGGTAACTGATTGAAAGTAACTTAACCAAAGGGACTGGGGGTGGTTTCATTGATTCTTGGAAATCATCTATGGTTAAATATTAGAATAGACTCTCCTGCTGCCTTTTTTAAAAAAATTTTTAATGTAAACATAAAGTCCAGTGTCCTCACGTGACTTACAAAATAATTACTTAGCTTCCGCAAAATTTTTTTAGCTCTTTTAGTTTCCTGATCATGTCCTGTTTGCAAAAGTAGATAAAACAGTTCAACTTATTTGATGCTAGGTTTCAGTAGAAATGTATGAGATGGCAAACTCACTGGCAGATGGCTTTATTTACCTACAGTGAAGATACACTACTCACCCCAGGTCAGTCCTAGACCTCTGGGGCAGTATTTCCTGCCTTCAGTCTACTTAAGGAACAGATTGCTCTACATACCTTTCTGGAATTATGTTCTCTAACCTACCTGGCCCTTAGTAGGTAAACATACCCTACCGGCCAAAAGCAACAAAGTTGGAAAAACTTGGCTAAATCTAGAAACCTGTTTTTAGTCTGCCTTTTCCTGTACCAGAGCCTGCATTCGTATTTCCCAGGGTCTGACTTCAGGCCACTGTTCTTTTCAAGCATTGACCTCAACACTTACCAAAAATTTGAATTTGACTTTCCTCTCTCTGCCTCATTTCACCCTCTTCCTTTGCATCCCACCAATAATCTTTATACAAGCTATATTTTGTTTTTCTCCATTCTTTGAACGGACTTTTAGGTTTCTCTGGAACAGGTTTGCCAACCTACTATACCTTCCAGGCTCTCACTCACGCTTTTTTTCTTCCCTCTCCTCATCCCTCCTTTCCCCATCTCTTCTATCTCACCTGGACCCTGGTACCAAGAGTGAGCTTCTTACATCTTAGCCTGATGGGGTTTTGTTCGGCTAACTTTACCCTACCACCTAGTGGGTCTCATCAACCTTGTCTTCTTTTCATCTAGGGTGAGGCCCACTAGATCTTTTTTCTTTTTGTAAGATTTATTTTATTTGAGAGAAGGTGAAATGGTGGTGTGTGGGGGGGGGGGGGGCAGGGTTGAGGCCCCAGAACAGTCTCCATAATTATATATCATTAATTTTGATATGGTTTCATTCGACACAGGTGGATGTGGAGCTGTGCAGGGCAGGAACCAACCTTGCATGGGAGGCTAGAATCTTTGCTGCCTTCCAGGCAGTTATCAGTTGTGCCACATTTTAGCATATTTGTTTTCATGGACTGGGCTGGGATTTGATTCCTGAACCTCGCAGTTGCAAGGCAAGCGCTCAACCTGTTGAGCTAACCTGGCATCCCCCTACCAGTTCTTTAGGCGAGAGAATTCTTAGTGTGTATTTGTCCTGATTGATTTCTCCGATTACCTTTCTTTAACTCACCCAGTTCTTATACTTTTTCTCACCACAAATTTTATGTTGGGTATACATTATAAGAAGGATACACATCTTTCATTTACTATTTTAGTAAAGTTGTACCACTTAGCTCACATTTTAGATGTCACTCCACTGACCTTGTCAAATCTGTTCATATGTAATAGGGACTTAATGATAAATAGGATGAAATAAATTTTACTTGCAGAAAGTAAAGCTGGGATGGCTCAGTGGGTTAAGTGCTCGCTTTGAAGCCCTGGGGACTGAGGATCGAATCCCGGCCCCGGCCCATGCGGACCCACATGCTGAACTGGGGTGTGCCCCCTGTTCAGTTCTTGCCAGGACCTATGTGGGTGGCTCCCAGCCCAGTTCCTGCCCTGCGCAGCCCTGTGCCCACCTGTGGAGTAAAACTATATGGAAAACTAATGTCAACTATGGAGACTGCTCTGGGCCCTCCCCCTTCTCTCTGTCTGTCTCTGTCTCTGTTTCTCTCTGTCAAAAGTCAATAAAATAAATCTTTAAAAAAAAAAAAGAAGAAAGTATACTTTAAAAATGTCTATGATCAGATAGGAATGCCTGCATGTAGATAGGGACTTAATAGTTTTCTTAAGGACATTGCTTGGATGCACAGAAATCTGTATACAAAATACTGTTACTCTTTTCTTTGATCTAGAGCTATGCTTCTCAGACTTTAATGTGAGTATGGGTTTGTGTACAAAACAAATAAATGTGTATCTTGTGCTTGATGGGCAAAATCACCCTAAAAAATTCCTTAAGTTTTGTTTGTCTCTTCATAGAGTTATGTTTTAACAAAAATAATTACTTGCCAAAAGTTAAAAATCAGGAAATTTCAACAAGAAATCAGATTGCCAATGTCAGAAAATTTTGCAATTTGACAACACTGCTACCTGCATTTCTTTGCAGCAGCTATTTGATGCTGTTAATGCATCTGAGTTTGTGATCCTTGTCTTAAAGTGAGAAACATGGTTGTAGCCAAAGAGATAAAGGCATAGATTTCCACCTAGCAGCCTTCTTTTTTAACAAGTTAAAACACACAAAAAAAATTCCAGAGAATAAAATTACAGTCTTTCATTTTTAACACCACCCAGAATAAATTATTATGAATTTTTGGCAAATTTGTGTTCAAAGCCCACAATCCCCAAACAGTACCATTTTCTTTCCTTGGAGAATTTTGTTGCAATATGCGGGGTAAATTTCTCCCTCAACAAGACTTCCCTCCATTTTTAAAAATGTTATTACATTTATCCTCAGGAGATGTAATAATCTGAGGTTTGTGAAGTCCAGTCACTTTGTGAATAGGACATTGCTCATTACACTTTCTCCAAACCAGGAACTCCAATCCTTATCAAGATTCTCTCTTGCCAGTAGGCTCAAGTAGAACACATAGTTATCAGTTGATTTCATGATGGGTTAAATAGGACAAAGGCACATCTCTGAGCCCTTGTAACAGGTTACTTTCTGAGTATTCAGAAATGCAAAACAGACAGTTGGATTCATCCTAGTCCTGACCTTACTTGGTCAAGGAGGTGTAATTTTCACAGATCCTGGCCAGTTTCGGGCCAGTGGAACTAATACATGAATACAGTTGAGTATTCATCTGGACCAAAGTTGGGAAATTCAAGTGCCCTTCTTATGTGGTATGATATCAGCAGCCCCACCTCCATTACTCCAAACCTTTGCACCCAAGAGCCCTTTCCTTGGGAATGAGCATGAACACATTTGACTTTCGTTCAGACTACTTACATAATCATTAACCTCTGATTTATGATTGCAGTACATGTTAGCATTCTAGCCATACTTGGGTGTTTAGGATGCAAATAATTTTTAAATTAGTATTTAGACTCCTTTGCTTGCTCCCAAAGGATAATTTAATTGATAGTATGACTGTTATATGTAAATAAGCATATGTAAAGGATATAAGATAGGTTTTTTAATGAGATAAAACGTAGAGCTCAATACTGGTATTTAGCTCGTGTTCAGTTGGTATCAGTTTCTTTCTTACTAAAAATATACATTATCCCAGCACTATTGTGGATTAGATAGGATTATGTGGTCTGTTTAAGAAGCCTCACCATTTCATAGCATGGTTTCTATGGGAAAGTACATGCTGGGATACTTGTACATGTTGGAAAAGGATGCAAAGATGCTGAGGATCTGTCTTTCTTACTCAACCACAACCTCTGAACGTGGTGGTACAACATATACAACAATCATCTGTGTCAATAGAATGCCTGATGACTTTAGGTCTTTGTTGCTCACATTTTCAGATTCAAACTCTAGAGCCCTTTCTCCTACACTCATCCCAGCTCCACGTGGTATGTTTGGCATTATTGGGCACTGATAACACATCTATCTCCCAATTTCTCTTTTCCTGCCATTTCTCTCCCATTTGTTCCGACTCATTCAGTGTTGGTGAACATATTCATGCTTCAGAAGGAACATATTCACCTACAGCCATGGCCATTTACATGTGTCTTTCTGTAGAGCAACAAATGCTTATTCTTAAAGATGAATTTGAAAATATCTAAATTACTCTGTTTTGTTTGTTCTGTAATCAGATAAATCACTGTTACTATTCCCAAATGTAAATTTCTGGAGTTCATTTCAATATTCCCCTAGCTAAGAAAGGGTAGATGGTTGAACAGTTACATGCCAGGTTTTAGTGTTGCATGAAATAGCAGTTAATTGGAATTTTGGTTTGTGAACCAGCAAGAAGTCCAATACAGCTAGATTGGAGAAAGCACAGCAGAGAATGGAGAGGGGAGGAGGGGATGAGTTTAGAGAAAGAAGTAGGGCCCAGATAATGTAAGGTCTAGATGCTTGTGATAAGTAGTTTGTGTTTTATTCCAAGTGTGATGAGAAGGCATTTTAAAGCTGGATGGAGGAGGATAGGCTGTGGTGAACAGTGAAAACAAAGAGGGTAGTTAAGAAGCTTTGCAGGAGTCCAGGTGAAAGATAGTAATGGCCTGAATAAGGGGATTAATAGTGGAGGGAGAAGAGGTTCAGTTCTGCACCATATTTCAAAGGTAAAGCCTACAGGATTTACTGCTGGATTGCATGTTACGTGTAAGGGAAAAACAGCAGCACCCCTGGTTGGTTATTCCATCTTTATTGATTGTTTTCCTTCAACACAACAGTCATCCATGTTATTCTTGCCTTTGAGGCATCTGCTTTGAGCCATACCCCATTACTACCTGCTTCTCATCATTTGTGTCACCACCTACCTCTGGAAGCTTACAGATTATACCTGTTTTGTGAACTTTCTAACAGATTTGGAAATCCTTGCTCTTTCACCAAATTCTACTGATTGACCAAAGGCCAGACTATTACCACATAGTTTATTTGGTTGGGAGTAAGAATTTCCATTGCTGTTCTGTCCTCAACCCAGGCATATGTTGACTCCTTACTAATGCTAATGCTTCATTTTCCATCCATATATTTGTTCTGCAAGTTTAATTCCATGTTTCACTTATATGTGTGTCCTATCTTTGATTTTTAACACCTAGAGGTCAATTTCTGCCTTATCCTTATGAAATTAAGTTCAAAATAAATAATTTTTAAATGGTGATAACTTTCTGATTCCAGTGTACTGGTTGTGGTTGATAAAAATTTTAATCACACTTTGCCCCAGTTATCACGTGCTTTCCCACCCCTCCCCCTGCCACATTTTAAAATTATGATACACCTGGGTTTTCAGAAGGCAGCCAGCACTTGTTTACGTTTTTAAGAGTTGGCCTCTTTACCATACTGAGTTTATATTACCAAGAGCTCCATTATGCCAACATCGTGTACCTTTGCCATGCTACACATGCACCATACATTTTCCAATACTGGAAAGCCACTATTGTGTTGGAAACTTTTTGGAAAGGATGGAAAAAAACCCTTATTTTATGAAAAAAAAATTACATCCAATTTTAGTAACAAATCAAGGATTTTCATTGAGTTGACTATAATAATATGTTTTTAGGAACCATGTTTAGCAAAGGTAATTAATTTCCTTTGAATATCACCATGGACTTTTAGAAACCAAGAATGATTTATTTGCTTTGTGTCTAAGATTAACCAAGTTAAGAATGGAAAAATCCTATTAGATCATAAGAGACTGTTCCCTTCACACTGCAGAATTATGTGCTACAGTATATTTCCTAATCTTTGTTCTTTTTAATAACATTCTTCCTGCATTCATTTGAAAGTCATTACCCCTAACTATTTTATTTAAATTATAATATTGTATATGATTTCTGATAGATACAAATTCCTTATGTTTGTTTTGTAACACATACTAAAATTTATTTCTGTTAAAATATTAAGCAGTGTTTATCTCTTTCAAATGGGTCAATTATACTAGCTCTCTACAAGTTTAAATAAAAGCAGTCTTTTATTTTTTTTATTTATTTTTTTTTTACTTGAGTAACTTTTACCGTTGTTTTGGAATAGTGGTATTTTATTTGGCATATATTATGAACTATGGATGCACTGTCAGATATTCTTCACAAAGGAATTAGAATGTGCTCTAAACCAAGAGGCAAGCCACTTGATCAAGGTTTATTTTCTTTTTTGGTTTTCCTTCTATTTTTTATTTATTAATATTTTTAGTAGACAAAAGGCAGAAACTGTAGGCTAGTGATTCATTGAGACGTGAATAACTGGAATAATAAAATAGTAATTGATAGTCTCAAATAATGTGGAGATGTACATATAGACCTGCCACACCTCTCATTAAGTGCTTTCTGCTGTGGGCCGTGATTCCCAGGTGATTGTCCAGCTAGGACTTGTTGTTTTCAAACTTAAGCTGCATCTAGAAAATATAACTAGGAAATAGTCTAAATTACATTAATCAGCAAATTAGTTATTATATAGGTTGTTATTATACATTAAACAGTGCCGCTGTGGACCTTTCTCTTTTAACCTAATGGTGTCTGTATTTCAAATTGTTTTCAAAGATAGTTTGGAAATCATCTAGCTTTAAAAAATAATAGCTAACTTGGGAAACAAAGGAATAAGCCCAAATTTTATGTATCAATTTGGTTGGATTCACGTATTATCTTTGTAACAACAGTCTGCAATTAAGTAATCACTTAAATTAATAAATATTAATTTCTGCCTACCAACCTAGATAAAATCTGATTTACTGTTGCAAAATTGGCAGTGCCTCATCAGTGCCTCCAAGATGTAGTCTAAACTCCTTAACATAGAGCAGGCTTCTCCAACTCATGGCATGTGGGCCACAGGCAGCCCAGAACAGCTTTGAATGTGGCCCAACACAAACTCATAAACTTTCTCAAAAAATTATGAGATTCTTTTTTGATTTTTTAGCTCATCAGGTATCATTAGGTATAGTGTATTGTATGTGTGGCCCAAGACAATTCTCCTTCTTCCAGTGTGGCCCAGGGAAGCCAAAAGATTGGACACCCCTGACATAGAGATAGAGTATGCTTTAATAACAAGCCGTGGTTCAGTCTCACCTTTCATCCCTTCTCTTTCTCAGACCTCCCTCCTGTCCCATACCCATACTCAAATGATCTCATATCTTTACCTCTGTAGATTCTGTTGCCACCTGTAATTTCTCCCTTTCTTGTTACTACTCGTTATTCATGCCCAGTATCAAATGGATGTGTAGCCTTTCTTGGTTTGATTGGTTAGATGGCCCTGAAACATTTTACACTGTTTTTTTTCTAAGACTGAGATGACATATCTCTGTGTCCCTCTCTTCATCTAGCTCCTATCCTAATGTCTGCTACATATTCAATAGTAGGGATATTGTAGGTATTTTTGGAGTTCTTAATAAATTAATAAATAAATGTTATGATAATCCACCCATAGATGGAGCATAATCAATGCTTTAAAGTATGGTGTCCAATATTTCCTATTCTGATTTTTCATATTTTACAACAGTGAAGAAAACTATACCTATTGTATTTAGGTACAGAAGTTTCCCCCTTTACCTTTACTTTGAATTCAATGATAGAATTTTATTGTAATTATCTCAGGTAAACTACCTGATCTCATATTATTACATACTAAATATTGGGGACAGGCCCTTCTGTGCATTTATCTGATATCACAGCATCCAGTGAACTCTCAGAAACATTTAAGAAGCATTAAATACCCCAAATCAAAGTGTAACATGAAGTCAAATCTCTCCAGGTGTTTGCAATCTCTTTGGGGAAGCTGACACGTGAAGCAAGGGGGCCGGGTGGGGAGAGGTAAGTTGGACACAGTTGTGTTTAATATACTCAGGGGATCAACTAATTGCTCTAGGAATTCAGAATGATATGATGATGTGGCTAAAGATGGACTAAAGGAGGAGTAGGATTTGGGTATGATTTTAAGGATAAATCAGACAGAATACTCCAGAAGAAAGGGAGCATCCTATAGAGAATATTTCCTTGATCCCATCTCCTTATTCCACCTTTTCTCCAAACCCTTGCCTTTGCCTGGTGTTATGCACAAGGTTAAACTAGTCAAGTTCTGGGAAAGGATCCAGTAGGAAATGTGTAAGGAACTTCCTGCCATAACAGAAAATTGCTTCCATATCAAATCGCTTTGTTGCTTGGACCTCACATCTGTTTCCTTGTCATTTCACCAACCCCTGTGCTAGTTAAAGTGGATCTCCTGATTCCTGACTCCTTGACCTTTTCACCATTCCTGAAGTCTTGCCATTGTGCGTTGGAGTTATCATCTGCCTGCTTGATTTCTTTTTTATCTTTGGTCTCTGAGCTCCTCCAATCTGTGTGTTCTTATTTCTGTCTGGCTTGAGGTTCCTGACTTCTTGTTCTCACACTCAGACCATTGGCTTGTCAGTCTAGTTAGCTTACTCTCTATCTGTTGCTGACCTGTATAACACTACATTTTCAACTGGAGAGTATTGTAGTCTCAGTTTCCTGTCCACCTTCTTGTTCCATCATAACAACCAGCTTGCTTGCCATGAAAGATTCTTTTGTTGGAATGCTGAAAACTATTGTGGAAATACTGAAAAAAGTAGGACAAAGTTAGGCTAAAGAATTTTCAAACAGTTAAAGTTTAGATTTCATTTTCTATGTCAATAGTCTTTGCATCTCAAAAATATCCAGGATGATCCATTGGGGTGTGGAAAAATTATTATAATGATTAGTTCAATGTAAATGTGTCTTTATCTTAAAATTAAAAGAAATACAATTATTTATAATACAGATGAAATTAAAAATGCAAATATTTAAAATACAAATAAATTTAAACTATAGATACTTAATTATACATTGACCCAAGTTACTCTGTATGCCAGATGGTCACATATCATGTGTGGTACAGGTTTCAGGAGGGAGGACTCTAAACTCTATAACATGGAGTTTGACAATGGAGTGCTGACTTGTTTATTTACTTTCAGCATATTTGAGTTACTGCAGTTTATGTGTGCCTTGATTTATAAATTGTGTTTTTAGCTTTAACCACTTTAGCACTCACAAAATGATGAAGTGCTTTGCAAAGATTCTTACCAAGAACCTGTAGTTTGAAGCTAGTCATGATGAAATCACATGTCGAAGCTTATACTTATATTCCTAATACAAGAGCAAAAATCAGTGGTATTTTAGTTAGATGTAGAAGTCCCACCAACAAAAATTGATAATTTCCAAAAAGTCTATTGCAAAAATAGGCATACATGAATCTTTGATGAACAACCCCACCTTAAATATATATACAAGGGATGTCCAAAAAATATCTAGCCATTATCAATATAATAAGAATAGTCACATGACTGGATACTTTCCAGACATACTACTTTTTCGTATATATTACGTTGAGATACTCAGTACCGTGACTATAATATTAAAAAATAGTGTTTATTTTACCTTTTCACTCCATTTTATAAATTTCCACCTTTTGCCCATGTTTAGTAATATACATATTTAATTTTGAGACCAGATTACATATTTTATACATAAAAAATAATCATGTTTTGAGTACATGATCAAAATTTTTTTTAGTGATTGGGGTTATTCTGTAGTCATGATTGGAAATGTTTGGAGACCACAGGCACTCCCAGTGGGGAGTGATTTCGATCTGTGAGGGACAAGATGAAATTAGACTTTCCTGAAGTTTATTTTGAAGGAATTAAATAGGGAATACCATTTTTTTGAATCATTAGACTTTCATTTGAATCACAACTCAAAGAATGTTTTTAGGAAAGAATTCAGTTTTGTTGGAAAATCATATTGTGTATCATTTCCCTGAATACTAAGTATAGGTTTATGTGAACTAGTTAATTTTTTTAGAAGGAGGATATAAATAGTATGTGTGCATATATGAATGCATATACTTATTTATACTTTTATATATTTTACATACATACTATTGTACAATTATATATATATATATCGATTTTTTGCACTAAGTATAGTTAATTAAGAATTTGTATTAGAAGTGTAACTATCAGCTTCAACATGTTATTGAATCATGAGTAGTAGTTTTAATCTTCAGATTCTTTTTTAAAGATTTACTTTTATTGTTTTTTGACAGAGAGACAGACAGAGAGAGACAGAGAGAATGTGGAGGGCCCAGAGCAGTCTCCATAGTTGACAGCATTAGTTTTCCATATAGTTTCACTCCACAGGTGGGCACAGAGCTGTGCAGGGTAGGAACTGAGCCGGGAGCCTCCTGCATGGGCCCCGGCAAGAACTGAACTGGGGGCACACCCCAGTTCAGCACATGGGTCCACCTGGGCTGGAGCTGGGTTTCGATCCTCCAGCCCCAGGGCTGCAAAGCGAGCACTTAACCCGCTGCGCCATCCCTGCTTCTCCAATCTTCAGATTCTTGACAAGAATCTTTGTAAGCAGCAGTCCCCAACCTTTTTGGCACCAGGGACTGGTTTTGTGGAAGACAATTTTTCCATGGACTGGGTGGTTGGGGGAATTGTTTAGGGGTGATTCAAGTGCATTACATTTATTGAGCACTTTATTTCTATTATTATTTGATTGTAATATATAATGAAATAATTATACAACTCACCATAATGCAGAGTCATTCACTGATAGGGTTGTGAAATGAGTCTGCAAGCAATGGTTTATTATGGTCTCTGTAGTCAAACCTCTCTGTTAGTGTTAATCTGTATTTGTAGCCACTCCCCAGTGCTAGCATCACTACTACAGTTCCACTTCAGATCATCCAGCATTAGAGTGTCATAAGAAGCATGCAACCTAGACCCCTCACATGTGCATTTCACAATAGGGTTCATGCTCCTATGAGAGTCTAATGCCGCCACTGTTGATCTGACAGGAGGTGGAGCTCAGGTGGTAATGCAAGCAATGGGGAGTGGCGGTAAATACAGATGAAGCTTTGCGCCCTCACAGGACACTAACCTCCTGCTGTGCAACCAAGTCCCTAATAGGCTATGAACAGCTACCAGTCTGTGGCCTGGGGGTTGGAGACCCTGTTTTTAAGTGTGTGTGTGTATATGTGTGTATGTATTATATATTCACAATATTATTTTTTTCTTTAATATCAAGAAACAGACTACTGAATGAAAATCTAATCTAATTCTTTATTGGAATTTATGTTTTGACAGTGGTGATGACGAGCATTTTTATCAGTGTTTCTATCTTCCTATTATAATTTTGGTTAGGTATTTGAACTTCACAACTCACAAGAGAAAGGATAACATTAACCTAAGTCCAAGATGTTCCTCATATTAACTAAATAGTGGATATGTCTTATTAAATATTAAGAAATAGGTTTTCAATGAATGTGTTTTCTGTCTGTTCTATAATAAACCTATTAAAGGGATTTTAATAGAGGACTATAATATCTTAAACATATTGCGTGAGTTTGCCAAGGAAAGTAATTTTTACTGTGAAATCAATGTACTTCTGTTTTTCATTGAAGTTCTTCAGAAAAAGAGGGTAGGCAGAATATTGAGAATTCAATTTTTAACTGAGGTTAGTTGTTTTATGTATCAACATGTGACACTTTCAGACAGACAACTAGGCATTTAGCTTTTGAACTCTATCATATTCTGTAAACATTAGGGAGTGCCAGTTTGTGTTTTGAACCAAACAGTCCCTTCCAGGCCTCATGTGCTGAATCCATGATCAGTTATCTTTATTCAAAATCCTTAAGGTAGGATTTAGATTTATTCTCTTAATATTTCCATAGAAACTTAAAAAACTTGGTCTACCATATTGTTTTATATACTGGTTTACCTAGAAGAAAAGTAAAATTTATTTCAGCCTATGGTAACGGTATTTGGAATCAGAAACAGTGTCATAGGCTTTTCCCTCTTGCCGTCTCAGGAAGTTAAACTGGGAACAATTTCAAGTCCCACTAAAAGTATCTTCCTGTAGCTCAGCTTGAGGACACACTATGTAGAAGTGAACAGTTACAGAACCTCCTGTTGAGCAGCCTCATATTGATCAGTGCTGAGTCTGCAGTGCAACTACCTGGGTTCAAATCTTGGCTCTGCCAGTTTTGAGCCATATAATGTGTCCAGTTGAATGAATGAACCAACCTCAGGGAGTTGTTTTGAGCCTAAAATGCAGAAAAGCATATAAATGCCCAACAAAGTGCCTGATATATGGTAAGCACTTCATAAATAAAAGCTGTTACTGTTGTCATTATGATTATGGAAGAGAGAACCTTGTTGGCATGGGGTGTTTCAGGAGATAATTAACTCTCCAAAAAGGCCAGTGGTAAAAAACAGAAAACCTGTTGCGCTGATGATGCCAATTCCATTTGTAATGACAAAAGGGAAAAGGCGAAGGAAGACAAGAAGCTGACTAGAAAGATCTGAGTCTACTTGAGGTCCAAATAGGTTTTATGATTTTAAATGACAAGACCAAGCATTTCTCTTGACCCTATGCTGGCACCATCTTTTGCTCAAAGTATTAAGCCCAGTTCTCACACCTATATGGTCCACATTTATTTCCATATAGCAGAATTTTGGGACTTTGATGTTTCAATTTGAAACGTACTTTCATTCTCATTAACTCTCTGGGTTTATACTATATGAAAAACAAGACTAGACAAACCAACACCCATGGGATTGGTGGATGCTGGATAAATGTAAGTGGACTCTCTGTTATTCAGAACTTAAGCAACCGGCACTCTCAAGCAACTTGGCAAAATTTCAAGCAACTGGCAAAAAATTATTCCAGTTGCTTGAGAATGCCGGTTGCTTGAGTTCCAATTAATGGAGAGTCTACTGTAGTAGGTCTTGAAAAATTTTTCTAGGTTGACCTGAATAAGAAACATTGTTTAGAAGCACATGCTAAAATTGAAGGGTGACCATTCTTACATCTGATGAAGAAAATTGGAATATTCACAAATGTATTATAAGAAACAGATATTAATGGTTTATTAATTAGGCACTGTACAAGTGCTTTACATATACATATATACATATTTACATATGTCATATACTTATTTATTTAATCCTCACAATTACCCTATGAGTAGGTACTTACTGTTGACATTTTACAGATGAAGACAATGAGGCACAAAAAATTAACTTTCCTGCTGTCAAACATCTTTTAAACCATGTAGTAGTAGGTAGTTCTACTCCAGAGCCCTCACCCAAACCTGTATATCCTATCATCCCTCTTAATCCCAATCTGTGTCAATTAAATACACATGTATTTCTGATCATTAAAAGACTCACTGTAAAAATGATGTGCCACTCTTAACAACAGTTTGTGTTTTTGCCTGGGTAATTTGGGCCCTAGGCAAATTATGTGTGTTATAGACTGCAGAAATGGCCTGTGCCTTCTCAGTAACCAGTTACTGAGGCCAGAGTAAAAGCAATGCTCTGCGTTTATCTAGGCCCACCTTAAGAATGGAAGTGTCATCCATTTCTCACAGTAGCCAAAACTATACTAGCAGTCAGAGAATCAGCATGTTTATGAAGTTCACTCCTAGGCCATAAGCATAAGCCTACATTTTTAGCCATTTTTATACAATTTTCCTATTATAACAGTATTTCCCATTTGACTAGAATTCATGTCTTTATGATGTGATAGAAGTTACCTAACCACTCAGGTCTAAGAGAAGTCTTATTTCTTTCTAAAAGTGGTAGCATAAAAATAGTTTTGGATTTAGTGATATATGTATGAAATTGTAAAATGCCTTTAGTAATGTTAAGGTTATAATAAAATTTTAAGAAATGTCTTGAAGTTTTATTTTCTCTTGATTTCAGGAAATCTAAATTTGATAAGGAAACCTGGGTATTCTCCATTCAGATTTTTTCAACTCTGTGCCTTGTAAGCCCCATTTATCACATTTCATGCATCTCTTCCTGTGGCAGACAGAGTAGTTTTCTAAATATAATCACAGAGGTTGAGCTTGCTTTCTATGGAACCTCATTCTGAAATTAATTGCATGGCAGTCTCCTTGGGGAAAACACAGCCATCCAAAAGGCACTTTAAATATGCATGTGTTCATGTTATTTGAAAATATTTAGAATTAGTTGTTCACAGATACATGATACTTTTGTCCTTCTTGGCATCAGAAATCTTTGCAAGTGAATGTCATCCATAGTGTTCTGTCATTATGATGTGAGTTTTAAAGATTTAATAAAACCCTCTTAGCATGGTTACTTTGGCAGTGAAAATCTAACCCTTTGTTCAGTGTGTGCAGTAGTGAGTGGAACTATTGGAATGGATCATACCTGAATAATAACATAATCTCAGTTGAGGCTTTACTCTGTGCCAGCCACTGTGCTAAACTCTTTCTATGCAGGCCACCTCATTTTATCCTCAAAACCTATCTTTGAGTGAGCTACTATTATTGTCCTTTTAAAAAAAAAATGATAAACCTCTGAGGCTCAGAGAGTTTATTTAGCTTGACTAAGGTTGCACAACTATTAAGTGGTGACAAATGACTTGGCCCTTAATTCCAGACCAAAGAATTTGGATATTATGCTTAGTGAAGCATAACTATAAAAGGGTATTACTAAAATTATATAAGTGAAGTTTTGTAAATATGAATTTTTTAATCTAATAAACAACCTTTAATAAAAGAGATAGACTCCCATTTCTCATTGATTTTCACTTATGAATAGCCCTAGATCTTTTTCATTAAGTTTATAGGTCAAGTGGTTAATACTTGTTAAACAGACCATTAAGTCACCCAGTTAAGTTTATTTATTAATAACAATAAAAACAAAACAGACTATTTTTCAAAAAACCTTTTATAATTAACAGTCATATGATTATAATATTTTAATTATCTTCAAGATCCTTAAGAGAGGAATTCATTAACTATTGGAACAATTATGAACAAACAAATTTTATAGTCTGCCTGTGTACTTACCCCAAAACTGGATAAGTTGTAATGTTTGTAATTTTTTCTTTTTCTTTCTTTTGGCTTTGAGAAATTTAAACACAGTTAAACTTTCATTTTAATAATCATTACCATTAATTTGTGAGAATTATTACCTAGAAAATAGTAGCTTATTGAGACAGCATTCTTATAATAATCTAAGAAAGGCAATATATTCAGATGTAGTTTAGGATTACGTACTTTTAATTGTTTGTTATATGGTATTATTTGTCATTTTATAACAAATAAATTAAAAGTAACCAATATTCTAATTTAAAATAACATTAATATTAAAAATAATTATATTAATATTTGTTGTATTAAGTGACTCTGGAGTTTGGCTTAAGAATTCAGTGGTTGTTTAATTCCCCTGACTTTCGTATTACTTATTAATCTCTGCGGCCTTTGGTCAGAAATCTGAAGAAGAGCCACATGGACCAAGCATGATGAGGTCCGTGACCTTGTTTGTTTGTTTTTCCATTGTGTCTGAAGGCTAAATTCTTTTCGGAATTCAAAAGCACTGCAAAAACGAACATTGACTGTGAGATTGGTAGAAAAGGGGGTGGGAACAAAGTAAAAAATACACATAGAGTTCTAAAATTAGCCACTGTCATCAATGCACTGCTCATAGAGGCTGGGGGTGCTGTTCACTGGACTGTGGTTGGGAGGACCCTCCCGCACCTCCACTGGGTTTCTCTGTGAAGGAGGAGCCAACCTTCCAACCACAAGCTTTGCCTTATACAGCAGGGATCCCCAACTCCAGGGTCACCTGACCTTACAGGCCTGTGTCCTGTTAGGAACTGAGCCACACAGTAGGAAGTAAGAGTCAATTGAATGAGTGAATCTTCATCTGTACAGCCACTCCTCATCCCTCCCATTATTGCCTCAGCTCTGCCTCCTGTCAGATCAGCGGTGGCATTAGATTTTCATAGGAGCACAAACCCTACTGTGAACTGTGCACGTGAAAGATCTAGGTCACGTGTTCCCTATGAAAGTCTGATGCCTGATGATCTGAGTTGGAGCTGAAGCAATGATGCTAGCACTGGGGAGTGGCTGCAAATATAGATTAACATTAGCAGAGAGGTTTGACAGCCAAGGTCATAATAAATCAAAACCCTATCAATGAGTGGCAAGTGACAATCTGCATCTGGTGTCAGGCTTTAAGTCAAAATCTAACCCTTACTTTAGTTCACACGTGGTCTGCCAATTATTTAATTACCATTTCTATTCCCATCTCTTACCCACATTGCACACTTGTCTCAGTCACAATTTTGGTAAGCCCACAAGCTAACCCTAGCCAAATGAGTAAAAAACAAACGTCACTGGAGAGCTTTGTTGAAAAGGGGAAAAGACCTAATGAGACAGCAGAAGACGCTAAGGCTGCCAATGAAAAAAAAAAAACTGCATTTAAAAGAAAATACTAAGAATACTACTTAAATTATGGGTTTATTGCAACAGGTGATTCACATTCTCCAAGCTCACTTTGTACAATATATTGTGACTGTCTATGCAACAAAGCTATGAAACTTTCAAAAACTGCTTCGTCACACGGAGACCATGCACCCTGCATTAAAAGATAAGTGTTTGGAATTTTGCAAGAGAAAAAAATGTGAGCATGAAGAACAGAAGCAATTATTGAAGGCCACCCCTTCAGCAAATGTGTCTGAACTGAGAGCATCATTCTTAGTGGCTAACTGCATTGCTAAAGCTAAGAAACCCTTTTACTATTAGTGAAGAGTTGATCCTTCCTGTTGCTAAGGACATTTGTTGTGAACTTTTAGGAGAGGCTGCAGTGCAAAAGGCAGCACATGTTCCTCTTTCAGCTAGCACCATAACTAGATGATGAATCAATGAAATAGCAGAGGATATGGAGGCACAATTGTTAAAGATTCATGAGTGACCATGGTACACAATCTAAGTTGACGAGCCTATCTGTGTTGACAACAAGGCGACAGTGTTTGTTTTTGTGCAATACGTTTTTCTGGAGGATGTGAATGAAGATACGTGATGTCCACTTTTGTTGCCAACCACCACAATAGCTGCAGAACTATTCAAGTCTTTGAGTGATTACATGTCAGGAAAACTGAATTGTTTGTTTTGTGTTGGTATATGCACAAAGGGAGTGGCTGCCATGACTGGATTGCTTTCTGGTTTCACTACTGGGGTCAAAGAGGTCACTTCTGAATACAAGTCTATGCACTGTGTCTTCCATAGAGAAATGCTGGCTAGCCAAAAAAATATTACCCTACCTTAGCGTTTTGTGCAATGTGGTGAAAATTATCAACTACATCAAAGTACATGCCCTTAATTGTCTGTTCACACAGCTGTGTGAGCAGATGGACACTGAGCACACATGTCTTCTCTTATGCACAGACATGGGATGGCTTTCTGAAGGTAGACCACTGGCAAGAGTTTTTGAGTTATATGAGCCACTCCAGAAGATTTCTTTTAAAAAAAGTCACCACTAGCTGCATATTTCAGTGGCACAGAATGGGTCACAAAACTTGCTTACTTGTGTGACATGTTCTACCTGCTCAATGAACTAAACCTGTCATTTCAGGGGAGAACAACAGCTGTGCTAAAGTCAGCAGCTAAAGTGGCTATATTCAAAACCAACTGGAATTATGGGGGCAATGAGTGAACATTGGAGGTTTTGACATGTTTCAAAGAGATTTTGAAAGTGACTGAGCCAGGGCCTTCTTTCTCCCAACTGGTACATGATCACCTATCTCAACTTCAAAAGAGTTTGAGCATTACTTTCTAACCACAACAGACTCCCAAACTGGGACAGAATGTATCCACAACCCCTTTGTGAATAAGACAGGTGAATCTACTTTGTCCACACTAGAAGAGGATCAACTGCTTGAGATCGCAAATGATGGAGGCCTTAAAAGTATGTTTGAGACAACTTCAAATCTCTATATATCCTGGATTAAAATCAGGGCAGAATATCGAGATGGCCACAAAAGCCCTGAAACGCCTGCTTCCGTATTCAGCATCCTATCCTTCTGCAGTGACAGCAACCAAAACGAGATGACAGTAGAGTGGACATAAGCAGCACACTTCAGGTGTCACTGTGTCCCATCACCCCCAGATGGGACTTTCTAGCTGCAGGAAAACAAGCTCAGGGCTCCAGCTGATTCTGCATTATGGTGAGCTGTATAATTATTTCATTATATGTCATAATGTAATAGCAATAGAAACAAAAAGTCCACAATAAATGTAATACGCTTGAGTCATCCTCAGGCCATTCCCTTCACTACACCCCTCATCCATGGAACAATTTTCTTCCACAAAACCGGTCCCTGGAGCCAAAAAGTTGAGAGTATCAATGCTATACAGTGTACCATGTTGGTTTGATTCATCTTTAGGTAGAAAAATTACCAAAATTAACTTCAAAAGAATCGATTTTTGGATTTTATTCATGTATATACACGTGACTGTGACTAATAGCTTATAGCATTTTATAATTCATATATATAAACATTTAGACTCTAATGGTAAGGTTTCTGGCCATAGCATTGTTTGTTTATATTTTCAAGTTGTTGAATATTTTTTATCCTTTTCTATATGGGCTGACAGGTTGTGGGTTAAGAGGGACATAGGAAGGGACTCTTGACCTCTTTCTAGCATTTCCAGTCAGTTTTCCTTGGGCATGGGCTAGCACCAGGTCTTGGAGAGTTGGAGAGATGTGGAGGGGATGTTTGGATGCAGGATGCCTTCACCCTGTCACAGAATATTCACTGTAGCCACTTCATTATATTGGATTACTTCTAGAATCCATTTCCAGTGAGTTAATTGAAAGTAAGAATCATATTTACTTAATAAGGCAAAGGAATTTAAAAAAACCAGATAGCACATGACAATTTTTAATTTCATTTGAAGTGACATCTTAATAACTCTGTGATTTAAAAACATTTAAAAATATGAAGGTAATTTGCAAATGATATAATTATTACACCAAAACACAAAGGAAATGTAAATGTTCAATAATCAGTTGACATATTGTATAATCAGCAATATGTCAACTGATTAGGCCTCTTTGGTGGTGGAGCCTAGGCATTTAAAATTTTAGGAAGCTCTGCAGTTGATCTTGTGTGCACAACAGGTGAAGAATCAATGTTTTATGTGGTTTTAATCACATGTACATATTGTTTTATATTCTATTATGCTTTATTATTTTTTTAAGATTCACTTTTATTGTTTTTGACAGAGAGAGAAAAAGAGAAGACAGAGAGAATGGGGAAGGCCCAGATCAGTCTCCATAGTTGGACATCACTAGTTTTTTATATAGTTTCACTCAATAGGTGGGCGAGGGGCTACACAGAGCAGGAACTGAGCCAGGGGCCCCCCTCATATGAGGCATGCCCCTGTGAGCCAGGAGCCTCCTACATGGAAAGCACACCGGTGCCAAACTGGGACGTCCCACATGGGAAGCTTGCCCCAGCAAGAACTGAACTGGGGGCACACCCCAATTCAGCATATGGGTCCACACAGGCTGGGGCAAAGATACAATCCTTGAACCCTGGGACTACAAGGTGAGCACTCAACCCACTGAGCTATCCCAGCATCCCCTATGTATTGTTTTACTTAATATTGTAGCAAATACTTCCAGTGCTCCTTTATAGTCTTCAAATTTTTCATTAAAATGTTCATATATGTGTGTATCATAACTTATATCATTCTTATAATGTTGACTGTTTTATTTGTAAGTTAGTGGAAAACAGTGGTGCGTTATCATTTGATTTCTGATCACTTCCAAGTCAAATCAAAGAGAATGAATAAACCTTGCTGTTGTTCATACCAGTAGTTGCCACATTGCTTTCATAAGGGATGTTGCAATCACAGTACTATCAGCAGTGAATGCTTGTTTCACCACAGCTTTCCTGGAATTGGGAATTATTATTTACAAAACACCTTTTTAATCTTCATTATTTTCAAGACTTCAAATATGAAAAGAATGGGAAAATGTTATAAATAGATGTGTTTATAAATAGAGCCATGGGCAGTTCTCTGGAAGATATGAGTAGTTCTGTGTCTATATTCAGGTAGGTTATTTCAATTTAAAAGTGGCTATCTAAATAATTACCAACAAAAATTTTTAAATGTAAATTATCTACTGCAACCAAGAATTGATAAAAATTAACTACCATGACTTATGCCAGCCATGTGTTAGCAGTTGGAATACTCGAAATAATCAAAGAAGCCTGTGGTGGATCAAAAACAAACTGAACGGGTGTAACTGCTTTATCTTCTTAAGGTTTATATCAAGTCTGAATCTGACACACTGCTGAGGAATAAGTTGGAAACCTGATAATTTCTGTAGTTGAGAGAACAAACTTTTTTCCTTAAGAGAATAAACTAGCCACAGAATCTCACCTTATGTTGTTTATTACCCCTTGACTATAGAAAGCAGGCTTCCAAGCAGAAAATAGTAATCTGTTGGCTAACGAATACCTAGAAATGCAGACATTCAAAAAATAACTGAACTTTTGAATTGGACTCCTCATGTTTTTCTTCCTCCTCCTGTCTCATTTTTATCATCATCATTTTTATAAAAGCATTTGATTACTACTCACTATGCTAAGTACTTTCTCTGCCTTATTTTGTTTGTTTATCGTACCTCTTACGAAGATGTATTTCAGCATTCCGTGTTTTAGATGAGGAAACTGAGTATGGAGGGGATAAACACCTAATTCAAGGTTATATAACCTAATTCAAGCTGGAATTTGACTGAGGTAGATCAGATCCTAATTCTATCCTTCCAATGCCTGTGATAGAACATCTAAGTGGACTTTCTAAGGCTGTTTGGCTCTCACAGATGGTGTGGTTGGGTGCTGGACTAGTCCAATCTGATGTCCGTGGAAGGTGCTAATTCTTATAGGAAGTAGTGCCAGAGTTTTGGATCAGTTCCAGTCTAGTTCTAATTATCCTCCAGAAGTCTTTCTTGACTTCCAGGAAGCCTGCAGTTGTTTTCTGACAGGCCACATCTACACTTATTAGACTAAATTAAGGCCTAGATCCAGAGGGAAATTATCTAAATATCCATTTCCCAGAGACCAGTTCGTTCTTTTATTAAAATCCACATCACTAGGTTTTAATCTCCAGGCTTAAAAGTGATTTTATCATTTGTGTCTTTCATGTCCATGAGTCACCAAATTCAGTATGAGAGATAGGTACAAAGATTACCGTAGTGGAAAGATTGTAGATTTTGAATGTAGCTATATCTGAGTTTGAAATCTAGTTCCACTACTTTCTATTTTTGTAGGTTTGGATAGCTAAGTTATTTAATGTCTCTATGGCTTGGGATTTGTTCTTTAAGTATATATAACAATAACAAGTTTGCAGAGTTGCTGTGGAGATTAATCAAACTATCTGTATATGAATATTTTATGCAATGTCTGGCACTTGTGTAGCAGAGTGAAATGCTGGGCCTCTCTGACTCCACCTTGTTCAACCCTGCTTGTTCCCAGGGCCTCCAGGTTAATAGCTTCTTGCACATAGACATTATAATCATTAGAGGAATTCTGCTCACAGCTTGAGTTTTACAAGAATAGCCCCTTACCAGAAAATGTCTCTCCCAAGGAGATAAGGAAGTATATTATTTATCAAAGATTTGCCAGAACCTCATGACTGGACTCACATCAACTAGGGTCAGTGGACTAAGTATAATCTTCCTCAGATACCTGATGGCACCCAGATATCTGCTGTCATCGATCACCTCTTGACCCTCCCATTTCTCCTTTGCTTGACAAGAAAGAAGCCTGCACTCTGTAGTTTCTTAAGATGGATTTGAGGATTTAGGCCTCACATCTTCTCGGTTGGCACTGTCTTTTTTTCTTTTTAAGATTTATTTTATTGTTTTTGACAGAGACAGGAGAGACCGAGAGAAGGGGGAGGGTCAAGAGCAGTCTTCATAGTTGAACATTATTAGTTTTCAACATGGTTTCATTCCACACGGATGGGTGGGGGCTGCACAGGGCAGGAACTGGACTGAGGGCCTCCCGCATGGGAGGCATGCCCCCATGATCCAGGGGTTGAACTGGGGGGGTGAGAACCGAACTGGGGGCCTCATGCATTGGAAACACACCCCAGTTCAGCATATGGGTCTGTACGGCTGGGGCCAGGATTTGATCCTCAGTTCCTAGGGCTGCAAATTGAGTGCTTAACTCGCTGAGCCATCCCAGCTTCCCTGTCACCTTCTTGATTGTTTATACCCTGGACTCTGACATTCTGAGGGTTGGTCTTTTGAAGTGTCGGAGACATGGACTTTGGATCAGTAACACATGTAGGCTCTCATTCTTGAAAAATCCTCTCATTTTTCACTCCACAATGATTATTTAAACCATTCTCTTACATTTCCACTTCTAATATTACTACAGCCAAGGTTTTCCTCTCTTCGCTTTTTAGATAGTGGAACATTCGTATACCAGCCATTAGGATCTTCTTAAATGATCATTTAGTTATGTCTTTCCTCAGGTAAGGAACTCAAGTGTTCATCACCCACAGACCTAATCAGTCTGCTCCTAGGTCATATCACTGGGCTGCCCTGCCCAGTGCATCTTTTTCTGATAGGAATTTTGGGATACACATTTTGTCTAAAAGTACTAATCCCAACCAATTTGGTCACCCTTTGGAAACAAGGTGCATTTACCAACATAGTCACTGCTCCTTATTGATGCATTCCATTAATTTCTATAGATCTGTGTTTTTTCATAATGCATTTCTGTACCATGATATGAGTTTCTTCATAAGTTTACTGTCTTTGATTCCAAAAAAGTAAATATATTTATTTTAAAATGGATCCTTAAGACATTTTTTTTTTTAGTCTAGAAGAGTTTTATTAATATTTACAAATGGACTGATCTGGTTAGCATCATGATATGCGCATTGCTGCCTGGTCTGCCTTCTTAAGACTTTATGGTGCCCTCTAGAATTGTTTCTATTTGTGCTTATCCTATTCATAATTATGATTATATGGGCTCTTAGCCCATCTCCTGTCAGCCTTTTCTTGAGTCTTAAGGACTGTCAGGCAGTAACTGCAATGCCTTTTCCATTCCCTTCATTATTTTACTTGATTGATTCCAGATGTTATACACATTGACTTTATATAGTGTAAGCATTTCTTTTTTTGTGGGTGGATTCTAGTGAACAGGTCTTTGCTTGGACATATTGGCTGTAACAGTATAGGGCTTTGAGGAAACAACCTTCAAAGACCCTAAATTTCATTTTTACTCATATCTTTTAAAGCTGTCACAAAGCTCATTGTTTCATACATAGAGTTTGGGTTATGTTTCCCAAAAGCTTTTTAACTTGCCTATTTAAGATCGTCCCTTGTTTTTCTGGCTATACATGAAGCATTGTGAACTACCCACTATCCCAGATATCAAGTCTAAACCTCTAGTTTTGAAATATTTGCTAGCTAATGCCATTTTTCCTTTCATTCATACTTAGAACCACAAAATCATGAAGGACCAAAGAACACATCTGGTCTAATTTTTATTTTTTTTCCCCAAATCTGCACCTTTGTTCCTGTTTCATCTCATATGTACTTCTCAACAGTGTCTTTATATTACCAAACAATAGATGAAATAGAAAGCCTTGCTCAATGATAATAGTTTATTCTAATGACTAAGGAGGCTATTCTAATGACTAAGGAGGCATTTGAAAGGGATTCGAGATTTCAAAATGAAGTTGATAAGAGAAAATAATGTTGGGACATGTAATTTTATATGTATAAAATTTTGTTAACAAATTCAAATTAGTGATTCATTTTCTTTTACTATAATAGGATCTTGTAGTGTTTATTATCCTAAATGAGAGAAAAAACAACCGGAGTTAAAAATATTAAGGTTCTTCCTCAAAGTAATCTCTTTTCTTGATAAAATATACTACAGTTATTTAACATATGTATCTGTGATATAGGTGAGGTTTGCTCAATATTTGAGTTTAGTTCCATTAAAGAAAATACAGACAAAGGCTTGAGATCTCAATACTACTAAAATAAATAGGAAAAATATTTTGAAAGAGGCTTATTGTATAATACATTTGAAAATAGTTTATTGGCTTCTTGACTAAAAAGATTTTGTTTTCTCTTTATAGTCAGTTTTTACTTTCCCTTATTCTAAATTCAGCTGACCCCTACCTAGTATTTATATAATTTTATCAGATATAAGATATTTTAATTTGCGAATGAGGAATGATTAACATTTTATAGTTTATTTCTATACTGAGCCAAGATAACTGAGAAATTTTTGTTTTATTAGATGAATTGGAGAAGTTGTAATCTCATTAGTACCTTTTCCTCTAATTATACAGAAAACAGAATTTGTTTATCCTTATAAAACAATTATACAGTTCTCTATAAAGTAAATATCTCAACAGAAATACTATAGTTAATGTTTAAAATGCAAACATAGAATTTTACTTCTTTAATTAAATAATCTAACGAAAGTTCTTCTGTACTTACAAAAATCGTTCTTATAAATGTCATTAACAGACTGCTCTCTGCCAAATCCAATTGTTGTTTTTTCCATTCTCATCTTTCTTTGATATTGTTTCCCACATTCTTCTTTGTGAAACTTCTTTAGCATTTTAATTAGTTTCAAAATTTTATTATGAAACTTGTGCATTCTTTAAAAATGTTTCCTCTCCCAGATTAATAAGTAAAACATTATCAAATGAGTTTAAGTTTCCTGTGTGTTTCTCCCTGAATGTAATTATCTCCATGCTAGAAGAGTTACTGTTACCCAAATTTTGGTATTTACCATTCTCATGCATTTTTTAATACTTTTATTGTACATGCGTATACTCTTAATCAGTATGCCGTTATATTATTATATGCTTTTAACCTTTATATAAATATTATGTGTGTGTTCATTAGCACTTGTTTTTATATTTTTCACTTGACATTGTTTTATGTGATTTCTCCTCTTTTCTGTTTTGTTGTTGTTGTTAACATTCTGTGCCACTGTTTTTTTATTCTTCTCTCACAATTACTTCCCCTACTCACTTCCCTTTGTATTCTTTGCCTTACTTACCGGTAGCTTCTACTAAGCCAGCAGTGTCCAACATTTTGGTTTCTCTGGGCCACATTTGAAGAATTGCCTTGGACCACACATGAAATACACTAACACTAATGATGGGAATGAGCTAAAAACAAAAATCGTTGTTAAAAAAAAAACTACTTATGTTTTAAGAATTTGTATTGGGCCACATTCATAGCCATCCTGGGCCTCAGGTTGGACATGCCTGTACTAAGCTTTTCTATTTACCTGAGATGTAGGCCTATTTGTCTAAAAATCTGATGGATATATGCAGCAGGAAGTCCTGCAAGTGCAACAAACTTTATCCCTCAAAAAATGAGTTTATCATCTTCCTCTTGACCTGAAATTTCTGCTTTCTTTAATTTGACAAGAACACACCACCAAGTCTTTTGCATTGTTAAATATAGTAATTTTGAAATCCCTTCATAACTACTTAAATTACTAAATCTTCAAGGAGCAAAAAATAAAAACTAAGCTACTGGAACAGGATATATAATAAGCAGTAAGACTAAGCCAGTGAAGCTTTGTCTTATGTATGTATGTATTTATTTATTGTCATATAAGTCTAAGGTAAGTGCCCAGGTCAATGAGCAGCTCTACTGTATACAGACAGAGACTCAGACTGTAATTGCGCCTCCTCCTTTATTATATGATTTCCAGGGTATTCATTCCAGCCAATACGAGAGGGGTTAATGGAAGTCCAATGCCAAAAATTGACACTTATGGAAGGCCTAAGTTATTTGTATCACTTCCATTCACTTTATGCTGGCTGTAAGGGGTCCAAGAAACATGTTCTCTAAATGGGCAGCCATGCCCTGCTCATAATTCTATACCATAAAATCATGGGAGAATAGAGTTTTGGGTGGATGGCTCCATGTCTATGCTTCATGTAGCTTAATAAATGTGTTTCAGGAGCTGCTCTTCCTCGCCTCATTTAAATGAACCTCTTGTTCAAGGCTTCAACATCTCCTGTTTAAACTATTTCAGATATCCTTTTGACTCGTTATGTTTATTTCTCCCAATTCATTCCTTGTGCTAATGTCAAAATTATCTTTCTAAAACATGGTGTTCTGTAATTAACCTCCATTAAATCAAACAGTCTAATGCACCATATAATGTATATAGGCAACAATATCATACTACAATCATCAAAATTACTAAGAGACTAAAAATTATCCCAACCACTAAAAAGGGGATAATTATGTAATATGATAGGGGTGCTGCATATCACTGCAATGGCAATCATATTGTAATATATAAATGTACCAAACTAACACATTGTACACTCAAATCTGCACAATGTTTTATGTCAAATATATTCAATAAAAATATCCCCCAATATCCCTCAGAGGTCTCTGCAATGCTTATGGGATAAACTCCATGATTCTTGATAAATGTATAAAAACAGTCACAACTTGGCCTCAGGTTACTTATCTTACCTTGTCTCTTACCACTCTTTTTACATATAAAGGGTGTCCCAAAATTCACGCAAGATTTGAATTTTGTGTCATTTGTGCGGTAAAATGTTGCCAATGGAAAAAAAAAGACAGCGTGACAGCTGACAGTTCAGGGTAATTAAAAATGGAGTGCTACACGAAAGAACAACTTGTTTTCATTGTTGAGCAATGAAAATTTACAATTTTTAATTATAAACCTGTGTTTTCTATCAGTTACTTGTTGCGTGAATTTTGGGACACCCTTTACTATACTTTGAACACTTAAGCTAGCTCTATTTCACTTAATCATGCTATGCAATTTTATAGCTCTGTTTTTGAAATTTTCTATGATGGGAGCTTTCTCCCTTTCTCATGTGCAATTGTTTCCTTCTATTACTGGCTTTCCTAGATAATCTTCCATTGAAGCAGAGGTCATTGTTGCTTTACCTGTGTAGCCAAGTATGTAAACCTTCATTACTCAAAATGTGATTTGCAGAGCAGCAGTGTTGGTGTCAGTTGGAAAGTTTTTAGAAATGGAGAAAATTGAGCACAGCCTGACCTTCTACTCAATCAGCATGAGCATTTGTAACTAGCTCCCATGTGATCTCATACTGCTGTTGTTCAGGCTTTAGGAATAGTATACATATAATATATGGTTCTTGATGAATTGTCTCTTGTAGAGCTTATGTTTCACATGCAGGAACTATGTCTCGTTAAGTATGGAGTCCTCAAAACCTGCTACAGAGCATCTTTTCTTCTCTAAAGATACAGTCTTATAAGAAATTATGCTTGGAATATGGGTGTTTTCAACACTAAAGCAACCAAATCATTTATCTCCATAAGCAATAGAAGCATTTTTTGCTTATTCCAGACCAAGTCCTTTTAAACTTTTGAGCATTACATGTGTCATATAAACTGGATAGAATAAATTGTAGTTTATGTTCATAGTTTTTTGGTATGCCTACCAAGGAGCCAATAGCTAAAAGAATATTTTCATAAACAAATATCAGAGTAAGATCTAGTATAATGTATTATAAAAAATTACAGAAATTGCCTCTTGTTTGTTTTTTTTTTACTGTTTTATTTTTTTACTCATTCTTTTTTTTTTTATAAGTTTATTGAGGTGACATTAGTTAGTAAGAATTACATAGTTCTCTCTCTGTCTCTTTATCTCTCTCTCTCTCTGTCAAAAACAAGTAAAAAAAATATTTTAAAAAAGGGGGGAAGCTGGGATGGCTCAGTGGGTTAAGCGCTCACTTTGCAGCGCCTGGGACAGAGGATCGAATCCCGGCCCCGTCCTGTGAGGACCCATGTTCTGAACTGGGGAGTTCCCCCAGTTCAGTTCTCTCTCTGTCTCTGTCGCTCTCTCTCTCTCTCTGTCAAAAACAATTTTAAAAATATTAAAAAAAAAAGAATTACATAGGTTCCAGGTGTACAATTCTACAATACATCGTCTGTGTGTTGCATTGTGTGCTCACCACCCAGAGTCAGTTCTCTTTCCATCATCATATATTTTATGCACCCTCACTCCTTTCCCCTAACCCTCAGGTAATCACTAAACTATTGACTATCTCCATGAGTTGTTTTTTTTTTTTCTTTGTTACTTCCAGTTTTATACTCCACATGTAAGTGAAGTCATATGGTTCTTGATTTTTTGTGTTTGACTTATTTTGTTAATATGATGATTTCAAGGTCCACCCTTGTCATAAAAGGCAGTATTTTTTTTCTTTTCTTATGGCTGCCCATTGTATAAATGTACCACAACTTCTTTATACAGTCATCTATTTTTAAGATTTTATTGTTTTGAGAAAAAGTGAGGGGTGGTGGCGGAACAATCTCCATAATTGTACATCATTATTTGTGACATGGTTTCATTCTACACAGGTGGATGAGGGGCCCTGTGAGGTGGAAACCGAACTAGGGTCCTCCTGCATGGGGGGTGAGAACCTTTACCACTGTGCCATCCCGGTGGTTACCAGTTGCACCACATAGTTCACCATACAGGTTTAGATGAGCTGGAGCTAAAAATTGAGCCCCAGACCTTGCAATTGCAAGGCAAGTACTCAATTGCTGAGCTCTCCAGGCATACCTATCCAGTCATCTATTAAAGGGCACTAAATGTACTATACAATTGCATCACAAGTTATAGATGTCCCATAAATTCATTTTTAAATTATTGTTTGCTTTTTAAAAGTATGTGTGAAGGGAAGCATAATCTAAAATTTAAATATATGCTTTACATATATTATCTCAACTTGGAAGTTGAAAGGTAATATCAGTATTGCTCTTTTATTTTGCTATTTGTGATTAGGCAAACCTTTTCTAAATAGTTTTTGTTCATCATTTGGTCCAATATGGATTTTACTGCATTGAGTACAATTAATTTGTTGATTAGTACTAGATATATGTCGTTGGGTTTTTTGTACATTTTTAGGAAAGTAGGTTGATGATGACTACAAAAACACTAAGAAATCATTTTAAATGGGGGTGAATATTTGTTCATATTTTAGCTTATTTATCTTATTATTCATATTCTGCTTTATAACAGAATACGGTGGCCAATCTATGGGGTCCAGCCAAAGTACACCCTTTTTAAAATAGTATAGTATGCTTGAGTGTGATATTGTTATGTTGCAGAATTACATGCTTATGATTTTGTAATAGAAGATTTGGCATAGATTATCAGCTCATTAAAAAGTGGCGTTCCTTCTGCCTGATTCTGTATATTTAAATATGCATTAATTTCAGCCATGCATTTGGAAATATGAATGGACTGGCCTGTTAGGATGACTTTTGTCATTTGGTTCTTTTTAAAATATGGTTTGTCTAAAAACTCTGGCAAAGAAATTGGTTTATTAACAGTACTATTTTAAGGACATATCATGGTGTTATTCTTTATCCAACAGCTTTCTGAGCCATAGGGTCAGCTACATTATTTTCTTATTAGAACACTAATGCCAGTATTGATTTTCAGTGTTATCTAACAAAATGAGTATGTTGCTAGAGGCATGTGATGGGTTCTTTTGGCAAACTATGAATTAAAAATAGACATAGTGAGTGAGAACGCCAGCTTATAAAAACTTGTTTTTATTATGGTTCAATTGTCTAGAAACATTCCCACACAATCTTCTATTTTTATAGTGACCAAATCATAATGTTCTTTTATTGTACTAGTGATTTTGTACATGATTTTTATAACTCAGCATGTAATATATGAGTTCATGTAAATGCAATAGTACTGTTTTCTGTGTGTTTAAGTTATTTTTAGCCAAATAAAAAGTTGTCAAACGTTCATGTTAGCCAAATGGTTAATTTTTAAATAATAGATCATTATTTGTGGATTTATATGAATGCAAGTTCCTTGGTGGGAACTATAATTCTCCTTTGCTTATTTCATGATAATTTTTTATTGCCCTATACACCTTGGCCTTGCATTTTTATAAATGACTCCATTTAATGGAAATGAGGAAAATACAACTGTTTCATGACTAGTAATAATTTTACTGTATTTTAAAGATATATCTCTTCAGTGTGAGAACTTATATGTTATACATGTAGATTATTCAGCTCAATAAACACTTGCAGAGTGTTCATTATGGGTGATGCATTGAGCTAGACACTAGGGATGAATAGTGCCTGATTTGGAGAAAAAGAAATCTGAACAGATTGCTTTTGTACAGGGTGTTAAGACTTGTGAACATAGGCCATGAGAGTTCAGAGAAGGGGCCATATCATTTATCCCTTGGTGACTTGGAATAGATAACATCTGAGCTGAATACTGAATATTTAGTTGGCTATTGATAGGTGAAACACAGGAGAAAGATGAGAGAAAATACTTGCCAGAATGTGTCCAGGTAGGTCAGTCACGTTGGTAAAAGCAGGTAGCTCAGACCCAATGTTTTGATGGAGAAAGGAGATCAAACAGCAGTTTAAGGTGACTGGAATGTAAAGCAAAATTGGGCAGAAGTAGGTGATGAGACTAGTCTAGTAAGCAAGAGCTAGTCATCAAGGGCCAGGTATCAAAGAAGCTTGCAATGTTACCATTGTTGGGGAGATATTGAAGATTTAAAGTAGAGTGTTTAAATGAAAGGGATCAATTATCCCAGAAGTTAGTGGCTTATCCAAGAATGTATGTAGCACACCTTAATGGAGATTCTATAAGACACATTTCTTAGTTCAGTTCTTATATTGCTGCCTAAAATTGTTACATTCCAATTGCCAAAAGTGTTTGCTTTCCTAGGAGTAATACAAGTTTATTTAGATAATAGTAAATCTTTTAAAATCACAAGTTGCTAGAAAAAATAACTTTTTGCTATTATCAATGCTATTGTGCTAAATTTTATATAACAGATGAAATTGAAGTATGGGGAGTAGAATATAATTCAACAAACATGTAATTATATTAATACAGTATCTTAAGAGAAATATTTTAATCATTTTTCATTCCTGCTTCTTTGACTTGTCCATAATTAGGTTTGTTTTCTATTTAACGGACATATGTGACTAGCCATCGCTCTACAGGCATATGCTTGAAAATCCTTTGCTATGTATTGACTCAGAGAAAAATAATTTGCAATTTATTGGTGACCTGAATTTGGGCACCTGAAACCTAAAAAGTTATTAAATATTCAGTGTTCATAACATAAATGATCCAAAGAAGCAGAAGTACAAAGTTGGAACAGAAAGTAGAACAAAAACAACTCAAGCTTTATTTACTTTATTTTCCTTCTCCACATAAATTATTGTAAATTTTCCACTTGTTACAAAGGATTTCTCAAGCATTACTAGTTTGGCTTATTTTCCTTGTGGATAAATCTCTATGTGATCATTTTAGCAGGTGACAGAATTCAAGGAAGTGGTGACTTGCTAGGAAATGAGTTTGCAAGACTGATTTTTTGTTTGTTTGTTTGTTAATGAATGATTTCCCAAATATCCCATTTTTTTTCATGTAAAAGGTATTTTTCCATCTCCTCACTTTTACATTGAGCAAGTCTGCCCACTAGGAGGCAGTCTTTCCAAACTCTTTTTCTTTGTGTGCCCAGAAGACTTCCCCAGCAAACCCTGCGGATATTTATTCATCTTCTCTGTTTTTGTTTGTAAGTTAAAGGTTTTTATACTCAGTTTCTATTTACTAGTAGAAATGGACTTTTGTTTTTAAAAAAATAAAAAACACTTCCAAATGTTTTAATTGGTAATCTAGTTTTTCTAGGTACTAATTTGTAGAGAGAGAGATTTATTAGAAAAACACAATCTATTTGATACCAAATGTTCACTAAAAATTCTAGTACCTTTAAAATTGTAATTCTCGCCCCAATATTTTTTCTCCTTGGTAAAAGCATATAGAGCCCTAGTATAGCTCAATTATTAACTGTTGAGGATATTGAGTTACAGTAGAATGCAACATTACAAAAAAAAAAAAATGACGATTTGTGTTAGGAAGAACTTTCAGATTCAGAAAATCATTCGATATAGTAGGATCAGTGTGTGGTACATACAATGTATGTATACATACGTGCATACTTACATGAGAATGTCCAGACTATAGCGAACATTTCCTTAGTGGCATGTGAAAATCAGTCTCATCATTGCTGGCTACAAACTGATAAGCAGTCCTCTGGTAATAATGATAGATATAAAATTAAACTAGAGTAATTAGTGATGTCAGAAATAATCACTGCATTTTAGAGGTAGTAATTAATATAGTTATTAATTTTTTTAGATTCAAATTTCTTTTATCAAAGATTAACTGAACTTTTTTATTGTTAAATTTATTGGGGTGACAATGGTTGGTAAACTTACATAGGTTTCAGGTGTACAATTCTACATGTGTACTTCAAATTGAAATCTGTTGGTTTACCTAAGAAGCATGATTGTTCATTCATTTCTTGAGGGCATATTATGTGCCAGGCCCTGTTCCCTCGACTGCATTTAGAACAGTGAACTCACAGACCAGATCCCTTTATTTGCATTGTTTATATTTGGGTAGAAGGGACAAGAGTACATACTAGGTTGGGATTAAGTGCAATGAAAAAGGGTAAAGCAGTTATGAAAGGATTGAGAAAAGCAGAAGCCAAGCTATTTTATATAGGGCGGCCAAGAAAGGTTTCTCTGAGAAGGTATAATTTGAGCAGAGATCTGAAAAGAATGAGAAGAAAGCTATGCATATAACTGAGGAAAACATTCCAGATAAAAGGAAAATCAAGCATAGTCCTGAGGTTTAATCTAGGAACAGTAAGAGAGCCTTGGTCTGAAATGTTGAGAGAATGGTAGCAGAGGAAGTCAGAAAGATGTGAGAGGGCCTAGTAGAATTTTTTTCTCCAAACAAGATGCTGAGGCATGGGCAGGACTTGTGCATAAGAGTGGGCTATTCTGACAACTTTCCAGAGGGTCACTCTAACTTGTGAGGCGAATGTAGACTATATGAGGCTGTGATGAAAGTAGGAAGACTAGTTTTAAGTAGGTTTGCAAGTGTTTAGGCAAAAGACGATGGTTCTGCATGAGCTTGAGGAAGTTCCTTAACTTTATTGAGGCTATTTCTTTATGTTAACATGGAGATAATAAGACCTGTGTATTGACTTGTTTTGTGGATTAAATGTCAGAACATGCTGGGTCCACTGGCCAGGGCATTGTGGGACACACACACACACACACACACACACACACACACACACACACACACGTCTACTTTTATCCAATCCAAAAAAAAAAAAGATAGATAAGACCTTCTCTCAGTCTCCTATCTTCTTTGTCAAATATATAATCCACATTCATTGTTTTTCCTAATAGTGCGCTATGTTTCTTTGCCTATATACACTACCCCCGTCCTCCCCCCCTCCATTTGTAATGGTTTTCTATACCATTCGCTTAAAATAAAAACTTTTGACTTCAGTATTCAAAAGCCTCAATTTTCAGCTTCATTCACCAACCATTCAAGCAACACCAGACTGTCTGCTATTCTCTGTAAATGCCCTACCCTCCAAACCTCTTATATTTTATTTAGATTGCTTCACCTTAGAAGGTGTGAGTCTCTGTCCACAAACACATATGTGAGGAACATAACTGCATTTGATCAATGCTGATTTGAGCCCCATTCTGTTGTATGGTGGAAACTGAATATGTCAATTGTGGTTCCCACGCCTTTTCCTGTGGCTGTATTTAGGTTCCTGGGGACTCTTTTAATGGTAATCCATCTGGGGGAGGGTGGCAAGGGCATCCTTAGTCCTGTCCTCTGTGGTCATTTATTGTCAGTTCCCTGCTAGCTGGTGTCCCTGAGATGTCTGCCATTCACCTGCTCTGGAGTTGGGGGCCAAGGTCATCATCACTTCTCCCTTAGAGTGAGTAGTTTTACTCACTATTTCTCAGGGGTGAGTAGTCCCGGGCTTTTCATCTCATGGCACCCACTCCCCAAAATCTGTATCCCCTGGGTCCTAAGGGTGGCAATGAGCTTAAGGAAATAGCTATAAACTATTTGGGTTACTTATGCTCTACAATACAGAGAGGAAAGCTTGTTTATGCTCCTAAAATTTTGAGAAATTGATGATCTGTAATGTTCAATGGAAAAAAAAAGTCTGAAAAAATGTGCACATGCTTTTCTACTAGTTCTTTTGTTGTTGTTGTTTATTTATTAATTCTGTTTGTACCACAGAATTTATACCATTATTTACCTCTACACACACACTTAGTAGTATGTATTCATCGTAATTAGGAAAGTGTACTGAGCTTTTATAATTAAATGCCCAGAGGTCTTATGTCTTGAAGTAGTGATTCTCAGAATGAGGCTTGAGAACCACCTCTATCATGGTTACTTGGAATGCTTGTTAAAAATGCAATTAGTCTATGGTTCGGAGCTTCCTCAAATGTTTAAAAAGAGAACTATGGTATGACCCAGCAATTCTACGTCTGGGTATTTATTTAAAGAAACCCAAAACACTAATTTGAAAAGATATGTGAACCTTTGTGTTTATTGTAGCATTGTTTACAATAGCCAAGAAATGGAAGCTATGTAAATGCCCATCTATTTGACTGGATAAAGAAGAGGCAGTACATATATACAATGGAATATTACCCATAAAATATGACGTGTTATCACAACAACAACATGGATGGTCCTAGAGAGTATTATGTTAAGTAAAATAAGTCAGACAGACAGAGACAAATTCCATATGATCTCACTTATATGTGAATCTAAAGAACAAAATAAAACTAACAGTCTTATAGATGCAGAGAACAAACTGATTGTTTCCAAATCAGAGGATAGTTAAGGGACTGGGTAAAAAAGGTGAAGGGATTAAGAAGTGCACACTGGTAGTTACAAAACAGTCATGTAAAGTACAGCACAGGGAATATAGTCAATACTATTGTAATAACTATGTATAGTGCCAGCTGAAGTAAGACTTATCTGGGGGGGATCACTTCATAAATTATTATATATAAATGTCTAACCATTATGTTTGTACACGTGAATCTAATATAAAATAATAATTTTTTTTTCTGATTTGCTGCTGTGATAAATGGATTTTGGAGCAATGATATTAGGTTAGTTTGAGTTCATTATTCAGATGGCAGGCCAAACAGAGGAACACTAAACTAAGGGTTAGGAAATGTGAATTCCATTATAGGCTCACTACTTACTTTCCACGAAATTTGAATATTTTTCTCCCTTGTGGAGATACTGTATATTAATGATATTGTGAATGAAATACTCTAACCAACAAGGATATAAAGTACTATGAACATAAGTAAGTACATATCGAAAAATTATAATTTAGAGAAAAAAATCTCTTATGTTCACCTGGGAATAAAATTTAGGATTATTAATAATAAACAACCTTTCAGTGGAAATTTAGATACTGTATTCCACACGTTGAAGAATAGCATTTCCTATCAATTGGTTTTAAAATAATCATGATACCTAATGGTTGAGTAGTGATTTCTAGGTTTTTAAGTACTCAATCTAATCTCATGGGATCCTTACAAAAGCCCAAAAGCCCTTTAAGTTAGATAATTCCTGTGTGGCTTTACGAAAAGCAGACAGTGATCTTTTCTCAGAGAGCTTGAGAGAGATTGAACACATTTATCTTATCCTTCAGCACTAATGCCATTTTAGAGTTCCCCATACAGGTGGAACATCCCCTCATTCTCACCCTACCTCACCTCTTCATACAGTTCAGAAATATTGGTAACGGATTTCCCAAGGCCTCAACTTGTTATTCTTATTTTCCTTAGGCCTTCAAAATGCCATTGTTGACTTTCTTTTTCCTTTGGAACCAATTGTTCTTATAAATAGTTCCTAGAATTTATTGCAAACTAACAGAAGAGCAAAAGAACTGCAATTGTTTCAGGAAAGGGATGTGAATAGGCAAAGAATCTACCACCCTCTCCTGACTGTCTTTTAAAGACTTGGATATAACTCTGCTTCTGTCTTATCTAAAATTAGTTGTTTTTATTTTGTGACATATGCTCGTAGGAGCAACTCCTTGTTCAGACTATTCCACAAAGAAAAATAGATTATTTGTGTCATTTTCTATTTTTCTCTGTCAATACAAAATAATTCAAAAGGCAAAGTGTGGTTGACATTTACTCTGAATATGAGTCATCCATGATTTTGATGATTTTACTTCTTTCCAAGTTTGAGTTTGTCATTTACTGGCAAAGGGACAATGTACAAGTAAGCCAGCTGAGTTTCTGTGCAAGGCTCTATTTAACCGTAAACATATACAGTGGGGACAACCAGACTTGGATTTTTGTGTACACTGCCATGTCTATGTACAGTGAATTTGCTTCTAAGATGATATTCCTAAAGTAGAGAGGGAAGCGTGTCAATAGCTTAGAGGCATGCTTTAGGATGTGGCCAGAGGAGATGTCAAATTGTAAGACTTATCTTAGTTTCTTAAAAAGGGTCACAGACTCAAAGGCCTTCTGGAGCCAGTCACACCATAAATGTATAAATGAAGACAAGTGTAAGACACTGGAGAGTGGTGACAGTGGGGACACAGGGATCACGTGCTCTGCCTAAGGGCATTAGTACATTGCTAAAAGCACTGTACTTGCCAAACAGTTGCACATGTAAAGGTTCAATTTCCAGGGTGTGATGCCTGCTGTTTGGCCAAGTTCATTCTCCTGACTGGTTTCCTTTGGTAGATCTCATTAGATTTGTCAAGTATGTGTCAGCATCTAAGAGAGTTCTAAAATTTTGACTGAAAGTCACCCACCCTATCATGCTGCCCCCATCTTTTCTCTATCCTTCATCTTCCCCCCACAACACACATGTGTACACAAACACACACATACATGTGCATGCAGTCACACACATGCATTTTCATGCACAGGCCTAGAAATGCAGACGCCTGAGGCCAATACTTTGCTCAAAATAAGTTGGTGTTTTAAGCTTCAATCTAGAAAGGTAGCTGCAGTTAAATAGGGTGACAGCTATTTGGTGTGACTAAATGTTAATTTTTATTTCATCAGAATATAATATATCTGTGCTTTAAAATGTTTTATTTCCTTTGAATTTTGGTAATGACATATACTCATATACTTATTCTGAAAACAAAAACTACTTTGAAATAATTTTCCCCCCACAAAAGAAGGGACATATTTATGCTTAAAATAATTGATTCTAAAACCAGTACATTGCTTAAAATGCTACCATATCAGTAACATTTTTCCAGTTTTCTTTTTGTTGGATGAGTCATTACTGTTCTGTTTAATCTTGCTATCTTTCCAGTGAAGGAATAAACAGTTGGGATATTTGAATGAACTTTCCTTGGGTTCCTTTCAAATACTTTATAGAAATATTTGTGTAGGACTTCATAAACAACAAACAGAACAATTACACAAAAAAACTTACCATTAGCCAAGGGATAAAAGCTATTAAATTGCCAGAACCAGGAGAATAGATGAAATACAAATATATATGATAATAAATAGTAAATATATTGCTATATTTGCTTTAGCTTAACATTATCTTTTCAGATAATTAGCTCATTGATTGATTGGTGAATAATATGCCATAATGTTTTTCAGTCTGTGGGTTAATTGCACAAGCTGCTTGGACACAAAAGCCATGCTCTATTCTAACTCAGACAAAAGCACAGAAGAAGAGAGGAAGGATGCTGTGAAGACAGGAGACAGCCAGTTTGAACCGGCACTAGTTAGTACAGAAAGGAGGAGTAGCACTCAGAGGGGAATTACATTCAGTCAATGCCTCATTTCAAAGGGTCAGTGTAAAGGCCATGTAGAGACTCTCATGTGAATGCACGGTTATGGGTGTAATATCCTCACATACTTCTTATTCTGTGGAAGAAACACAGAAATAGCTGTTGGTGCTACAGCAGAGCTTTCTCTATTATCAACCCCCTAGCCCCCTGCCCTGGGATTTGCCATTCCCCCCACCCCCACCCCCCTGTCTCCTTTAGAGTAGAATACCAGCACTGATTAAAAAAAAAAAAAAGCATCTTTAGTTTGGAACATTTCCTAAGAAAAAAATAAGAACAAAATATAAACAAAACCTGTTTCTGATAAGATTATGCCAAGTAAAAGCACTTCTTTTAAATATTGTAAGCAGATATCACCACCAAACGCAAATAAAACTTCACTTCAAAATGATGTCTCATTATAATATTGTAAAATACATACTAGGAAGATATCCATTTGCTCTAAATCAAGAGAGACAGGAAATTACTTATAACCCTCAGTGAGGATTAGAGTCACAAAAGATTTTCTTAAGTAAAGGAAATGAAATTGATTGGTATTAAATGATCAGTCTTATGAAAATTTATAGTACAATAGGCATTTTTAAAAATGAGAATGACCTTCAGGAATGAATTAAATTGATTGGACAAGAGGGTAGATAGAGGCTTCTGGTATGTTTCAAATTCATCATTCTCAAATCAGTTCTGTCTCATTAATTTTGGGATTTACTATTACCAGGCAGTAATCCAAAACCATTTACAACCTGCTAGATGGTTTCCACTTTAGAAGTCAGTGCCAGCCCAATCTCCACTGAAAATACAGGTGTTGGAAATGGAACTGAGAGAACTGTTTAACCCAAATTCTCCGCCATATAGATATCCTCAGGAATTTAAAGATTAAGCTTCATGGGAAACTCTCATAAAGAACAGGGATAGTCTAAATTCAGGTGCATATGAAATAAAATCCACAGCTAACTTAGTATTGGATCTTAATATTTCATTTACTAGAATCCAATCAGGATTAACTGATATTATAATGATTTGGAAGTCAAAATATAATGATACGATTGATTTTAAATTTTCTGTGGTAATTGGGATCACAGAAAAAGCAGGTAATCTAATAGGCTTACCGGTATTTTAGCCATTGACTTCAATCTTTCTTCTCACAAAGCCTTATATCAGAGCAATTCACAAGAAAATCATACCTTTCTTTATCCTCCCTACTCTTTAGTAGAATCATATCAAGTAAGAAATTGTCTAGAAATAAGAGAGTAAAGAAAAAAGCCAAGCTAATATAATCCAAGAGTAAATACTGAGAGTTATTAACTAGCCAACCTTGTTTTGGTGATGATTCAATGATACCACTTACTTGCCAAATGAAAGTTAACCAAGTGTGTTGTAGGTGCTAAGTGTTTAAATGATAGTAAAGGAGTTCATGATAGTTCTATAATGTTTGGCCAAATACATGTACTTAACAACTCACACTGCTAGTCTTTATTCAGTTAAGAACACTCTTAAGTAGCTTTTTCCTTCAGCGTCCCCTGAATATTCTGATGTTATCACAGGTCAGTGCCCCACCTGATGTTACCAGTATTTGTAAGAACAAGCCATACCCTAAGTCTCACTTTTACTGAGGGGTCCCAGTTGCCACCTGGGGCAGAAGAAGGCAAAAGTGGATGAGTTCCCACTTTGTGACCACATGGTGTCAGATGATTATGAGCAGCTCTCTTCTGAAGCTCTGGAGGCTGCCTACATTTGTGCCAACAAGTAGTACCTGGTAAAAAGCTGTGGCTGAAATAGCTTTCATGTTGGAGTGTAGCTCCACCACTTTTGAGCCATTTGCATCAATAGGATGTCCTGCACTGGGGCTGACAAACTCCAGACAGGTATGTAGGGAGGGGGCCTTTGGAAGGCCCCAAGGCACAGTTGTCAGGGTCTGGATTGGTCAAGTCATCATGTCCATCCATACCAAACTGCAGAACAAGAAGCATGATATTAAGATTCTACATAGGACCAAGTTCCAGTTTCCTGGCTGTTAGAAGATCTATGTCTCTAAGAAGTGGGGCCTTACTAAGTTTAATGTGAATGAGTTTGAAGCCATGGTGGCTAAAAAGTGGTTCATCCCAGAAGTCTGTGGGATCAAGTACATCCCTAATCATGGTCCCCTGGACAAGTGGCAGGACCTGCACTTATAAGAGTCTTGGCACTGGCCCCCTCCTTATACCCACAGATAAAGTGTACTTCATTTCTGATAAAAAAAAAAAAAAGAAAAGGAAGAAAACTCTTAAGTAGCAGACACAATGAGGAGTTAGTTCAGGAAAAATAATAGGCCATGTGTATTTGGAAAAAGAGCCATAACTTGAGTTGTTCCATGGAGGAGGAGTCAGCCTGATTAAAAAAAAGAGGAGGAGCGGAAATAAATATAAAATATTTGTAGAAGTTGAGGGGTTTCTCAGAGTTAACAATAGGTTCTGAGTTTGAGACTAGTGAGAGGTTTCAGTGTACAGATAAAGCGATTGTCAGATTGAAGACTGTAGAATTATTTCTTACAGGTCAAGGCTAACAAACCAAATGCCTGCAAGAGGCCAGACAAGCTATTTAGTGAGATGCTAGGGATTGGAGGAGCTGGTAACTGGTAAATGTGTGTCCTTTTTAAGTGGAAGTTGCTGGGTAGCACTCTTAACTAATCATTTCCTATGACAAGGGCTTTTTACTTTTCAGGAAAAGTTGAGTAGGTATCTGAACTGTTGTGTGAAATATCTGGGTTTTTAAAACAGCAAACAGATCAAACAAAACCTATCTGGAGACTGACTGTAGCCTGTGATACTACAGCCACAATTTGTGTAGGAAAAGGTGACCCTTTGTCAGTCCAGAGAAATGATGAATATTTTAGGAAGGTTGTCAACAATGGTTGCCTATAGGTGATTTTGAATGGGAAAGAGCTACAGCCTACAGGAAGCCTTTTCTGCCCCTTCTCCAACTAGGAGCTACGAATAATCACCAAGAGCTGGAGACTGGTTAAGCTGGTCCTCACAAGTGTTTCCTTAGATGCTTTGGCTAGGAGGGAAGATCACTTACCTTCTTATATCGCACATAAAAATCTCCTTTGTCAGCGATATCAGCACTACCTGCCTCTAGACATGCTTCACTTTTAATTGCCAAGAAACTTGAACAGTGAGAGGTGTGTGTGTGGGTTGCTTGGTTGATTGGATAATTACTTGTTTTGAGGATTTTCTCAGATCTGGGATGTATAGTTTTGCTATTTCCTGGCTTTATGACCTTGGATAAATCATATAGCTTCTTGAATCTGATGAACACTTCATCGTCCTGGGACTGTGGCACATGCTGTCTTTGTTTAGCCTACAAAACCTCTCTTCTCACATTTACCTGTCATTTCCTTGTCCTTAAGAGGACAGCTAAAATGTCATTTTTATAGATGCCTCCTATGACATTCCCATTTAAAGTGTCCTGTAGTCATTTCCTAGGGCTGCTGTAACAAAGTACTACAAACTGGACAGCTCAAAACATTAGAAATGTACCGTATTCTTTCACAGTCCCAAAGGCTAGATGTCTGAAATCAAGGTGTCAGCAAGGCCATGCTTCTCTAAAGACTAGAGAAGCATCCTTTCTTGCCTCTTCATAGTTTTTGGTGGTTGCTAGAAATCCTTGGTATTCCTTAATTTAAGGGTGTATCAATCCAATCTGCTGCTCCCAGCATCACATAGTCTTCTGCTTTGTGTATGTCTATGTCTCTTTACATATCCATCTTATAAGGTTACCAGTCATTGGATTTAAGGCCCATCCTATCCCAGTATAACCACATCTAAACTAATGACATATGCAAAAACCTTATTTCCAAATAAAGTCAACTTCTGAGATTCCTGGTAGATATGAATTTTAGGGTGACACTATTCAAACCAGTACAAACCCTTTTTCGATTCTTTCCTTCATTTTACTGACCTTATTTGTAGTTATAGATTCACTTGTTGCTTTGTCTTCCTGACATGAAAATTCTACAAAGGGTAAGCTTCAAGCTGGTTTTATTTATTTTTGTATATATAGTGCCTAGTTAATTTTTGATATCTAGAGGCTAATCAAAAATATTTATTTAGTCAATTAAATAATCTTTTTTTTCTCTGAGCTAATTTTCTTCATTGCTAAAATGGTGGGATTGGAATTGCTGGTGTTTAAGATATTGCACAGTTCTAACAATATAGTAGACTCTCCATTAACTAGAACTCAAGCAACCAGCATCTAACAATAACTGAATGCCAGTAAACTGAGTATCTACTGTATGTGATTCTATCTTTTCTCTAGATACTCACTGACCATAGTTGGTCTGTGAATCAGCGCAACTGGCATTTGTATGCATAAGATTTTTTTTTTTAATTACGATTACACAATATCTTTCATTTAGGTTCTGCTTGAAGGAAAAGGAAATATAATAAATACATGAAACTCACATAACAATTAGTTTGCCTGATAGTGGAGGGAGAATTATAAAAGAGACACCCCATTTCATTTTAAATATATTAAACATTCATATTATATAGGAAATGCACTAGATCAGGGGTGTTCAACTTCTTGGCTTCCATGGCCCACATTGGAAGAAGAATTGTCTTGGGCCACATATAAGATACACTAACACTAATGACAGCTGATGAGCTAAAAAAGATTTTGCAAATAAATCTCATGACGTTTTTTAGAAAGTTTACAAATCTGTGTGGGCCACATTCAAAGGCTGCAAGTTGGACAAACATGTGCTAAATATTATGAAAACTAGACCCTAAATCTAACTGTTATTTATGTAGTTTTCACTTTTACATTCAAAGTGACTGATGTCCTAAAAAACCTTTTTTACTTCAAATAATTTTATTTTGTAGACATATAATACAACTCATTTATTCTTAAGAAGATATGGGACAGTTATTTCTCATGGAAGATAATTTATCAGTTTGAATTAGTTAACTGGAAAACTATTGGAAATCTGTCATCAGTTTTGACACATTAACACTGCAGTGTTGCTAAAGTATGCTCTTTGGGACCTTTAAATGCTATTAGAAAAAATTCCATTCTAGTACTAAGGAAATGGACAGTCCTTTTATTAAAACATAATTTTGTTTACATTACATTTAATAATGCTCATTTTAAAAAATGTAATTTTAAAATTTCTGAGTACTTGTGAAGCTGTAATGGCTGAGCATGTTAAGTACTTGCTTTGCAACGCCAGGGTCTGAGGATTGAATCCCAGTCTCAGCCCTGGCCCGTGCGGACCCATATTCTAAATTGGGGTGTGCTTCCCATGTGCCCCTAGTTTGGCACCCAGCTTGTGGGGGTGTGCCTTCCATGTGGGAGACCTCACCCAGTTACTGCCCTGTGACACCCCCCACCCACATGTGTGGAATGAAACTATGTCAAAGGCTGATGACTTAGAACTGTGGATACTGCCCTGGGCTCTCCCTTTTCTCTCTCTTTATCTCTGTCTCTGTCTCTCTATCAAAAACAATAAAATAAATCTTTTTAAATTTTTCAAGTACTTATAATTAAAAAAGAAAGGTGACTGATAAAAATTATAACTATGTTAGTATTTTTTAGGCTGTTGCTATTGCTGAGTGTAAAAGCTTGTTCATAAACATTTTTTATCTCACTAGAATTAATCACAGTTTTGGTGTTGATAAAAAATCAGGTGCCTTCAGTTAAGCTCATTCATATATTTTAATCCAGATCCTGTTTAAATGCTGACGATAACAAGCAGAACAATATAAGGTACTTCTTGGCCAATGAACTGAATTTCTTCCTAATCCAAAGACAGATTTTTGTTATTCCTTTTTTTCTTTGGCATTCTAAACTAATCATCCAATTGGGAGAGAAAGTTGAGCCCCCAATAACTGGGAAGCTAGTAAGACGATAGCCAGGTATGTGAGCCATGCCCACTTATCTCCGATCTTCCCAATTAAGGAGGCTATGGTTCAAGGCTGGACTTTAGAGTAATGCTGGATCACACAGACTTGAGAAACACATAGGCATTTATGAGAGGAAATTGGGGAACCTCAGTGGAGCAGATATTAGGCTTGGAACCAAAAGACTAAAATTAAGCCCCTCCTTGGGAGAAAGGTACTAGAGGAGAAGAAAACAGTTGGTGATACCTTAATGCCTTCAACCTACAGATACTTATTGAGCACTTACTCTGATTCAGACATGGTGCTAGGTGCTAAAATTATCATAAACAAATATGATAATTTCAGATAGTAGAAAAGGCCAAGGAGAAAGTTAGTAGAGTGATACAATAAAAAGAAATATTAGGGGTGTAGTCAGGGATGGCCTTTCTGAGGAGATGATATTTGAACTGAGACATATAAGAGAGAAAAAGCCAACTTCAAGGGGAATGTTCCAAAGAGAGGGAATAACATGCAACGGAATTAACTAGAAAAGAGTTTAGTTTGTTCAAGGAACTGAAAAGGGTAATGGGCAGAATAGCATAGACAAATGAGTTACAGAATAGGTAGAGCAAAGATTTTATACAGCATTGAAGACCGTGGTAAGGATTTTTAACTATATTCTGTCTCATGCACTAGTGGAGATGGAGAGGTAGAGCTTTGGTAGGAGAGAAGATAATAAATTGAGCTTTGGATATAATCATTTTGTATTATCTGTGTAGTTATATTTATTGAGTGGGTTAATAAGAATGTTGATATGATCGTCAGGAGAGAAGTTAGAGTTGAAATACAGATTTAGGAGGCATCAGAATACTGGTGGATGATATGGAAATATAAAAGACACATGGAAAGAGGCCTAGAACACTAATATTTAATAGAGTTAGAAGAAAGAGAAGGCAGGTTTTAAACATTGTGGGGAAGGTCATAGCTATACCTAGTCTGCCTACAAGCTTATGTCTATTTTTGTCAAAGGTATAGTTATGCCCCAGGCAAGGAGGACAATGATCCAGGGTGAATGACAAACCACATGTCTTATCTTCCTACATCATTAGTCATCAATGTTATTTTTTAGCATAATAAAATTAATACAAAGTTTAAATAAACACGATGATATTAAACAGTATGTAAAATTCACATAGTTTTTTACGATTAAGAAACACACAGATACCCACATGCATGCATGAAGTCTTTGTCAAGAATACACTCCTGGACTTCCCTGGAGGAATCAGACACTCATATTCTTCTGCCTTAGAAGTGCTTGAGTAGAAAAGTTTGAGATATACTAAGGGTGTTATAACTTATTCTAGACAAGTACCTCATGTGGTAAATGTAATTGTTTGATTTTAAAGATATAAATACTGAGGTTCAAAAGTTAAGTAACTTCCCTGGTATCACTCTGTTAGTGACTGGTAATACTAGAATTTTAATCCAGGAGTTTTTGATTCCAAAATCTGAAATCTTTATGTTATATAAAGAAGGGATATAGGAATGCAGGAAACATATGGATATGGGCAGCATAGGAAAGACACAAAGAAATCCTTAATGTGGTGGTAAAGGGAAATCGCCCTATGAGAGCTGCACAGCCGGCCTTAGAGAACAGCTGGACTGTAATCAATTTATAAAATAGTGTGATCTTTAAAAATATGTACACATATTCTTTTTAGTGAATATAAAAATTAAATTTAAAATGAATGGGAAATTAGTAAGAACTGTTATAGAGCATAAATAATAGAGGTAATAAATGGGAGAGTAGAGTCCCAGAATGGGTTATCAGGAAAGGAATTTGGTCATGAACACAGATGAAGAAAAGAAAGGGGACATGGTTTTCTCTGTTACTGGGAAATTCTAGGGGCTCTCTGCATAATGGGCTGGTTTGGTTTAGAGTCTGAACCACGTACTCTCAGATGCTTTTGAATGATAAGCCAGAAAAAAGCAGAATATAAATTATGGTATATAGAGTGGTATGGTAGGTAAAGTACGTTAGCTTTAATCCAGCCAAGCCCTCTGATTTTACAATAAAATGGATGTGTTCCATTGATTGGCAGTGACTCAGTAGGTAATACATAGTGCTCTGTTGTGAAATTTCTTTGATAAAGGTAGGATGATGTTATTTGTGAAGTTTCTTTGACAAAGGTAGGATGATGTTACTTATGTTAAAGCATGGTTTAACACAAACTTTCTACAATCTTTGGCCCGTGATTCATATCAACATCTTAACAATTGAATGTTTTTCAGTGTGGGAGAATCAGCAATATACAGCAAAAGTAAAGTTCCTTTTTAATGATCTGGTAAATTTAAAAAGGGCATTACTTCTCCCAGACCCTATGTATTAAAGTATGGTAATAATTTCAATGAAAAATGTAATAATGTAGATTTAAAAGTTTCATGCCACATTTTAAATTGTGTTTATCTCTTGGATCAAAATGAACATCTTATTATTCCTACCTTTAAGATATAATAGTATATATATGAGGGCTGTCCAGAAAAAACTCCAGCCATAAATGCCTCTATCTGTCATATTACATGGCTGGATACTTTCTGAACAGCTCTTTTATATCACTTAATTATACCACACTGTTTACTGTGGAGGTGTAATAGCCCTGATGAGAGATAATAGTGGGAGGGGTGTGAGGGATTGACATATTCAAGAGGTAGTTAAAAAGTATAGCTGATATATTTGAGAACTAATTGCATAGGATGCCAAATTAAAAAAAACAAAGTTTAAAAGGCTTGAGTAACTGGATAGATGGCGGAGCCATCCATTGGGACATTGAACACTTGTGGTACTGGGAGTACTTTCAGTGGAGTGTTCTAAAATTTTAGTATGGAGCATTGTAGGGAGTGGTTATAGCTGAGTATGTATCTCTGATTAATTCACATAATCATAAACAATGTTTCTGTGTTATCTCTCTCTTCCTATGAGTGTTATGGCTAATTGAATAAAACAATGCTGAA
>PVKE010004403.1:0-64981 GCA_004027555.1 Craseonycteris thonglongyai
TATCTCATTGTGGTTTTTATTTGCATCTCCCTAATTGCTAGTGAAGTGGAGCATTTTTTCATATACCGTGTTTCCCCAAAAGTAAGACATCCCCCGAAAATAAGACCTACTTCATGGAACAATAAGATATCCCCTGAAAATAAGACCTACCGCATCTTTGGGAGCACACCTTAATATAAGACACTGTCTTATTTTCGGGGAAACGGTATCTGTTGGCTATATGTATGTCTTCATGAGAGAAGTGTCTGTTAAGGTCATCTGCCCATTTTTAATTGCATTGCTTGTTTTTTTCTTGTTGAGTTGTACAAGTCGTAGATTTCTTTTAAATTAATATATTTGTAAAAATTTAATAGGCAACCTTTAGTTTATGTATAATGTTTTGAGTTCTTCCTGCTCGATAGATGACTATGTGGCCTAATGTTATTACAACAATTAAGTTTAATAAAAGTGATGAAGCTAGAGTGTAGACTATAATATAATAATAAAATACTAATATAAATACCATTTTTTCTTGCAAAGTTTTGGTTTTTTTAGACTTTTTCTATGATTCCCTTTTTTTTCCCCCTCTCTCATCAAAAAAGAGAGCCAGGGAAAGCTGGGATGGCTCAGCGGGTTAAGCACTTTTGAAGCCCCAGGGACCGAGGATCAAATCCCGGCCCTGGCCCATGCGCACCCACATGCTGAACTGAGGTGTACCCCCAGTTCAGTTCTTGCCGGCGCAGCCCCATGCCCACCTGTGGAGTGAAACATATGGAAAACTAATGTTGACTGCTCTGGGCCCTCCCCCTTCTCTCTGTCTCTCCCTATCTCTGTTTCTCTCTGTCAAAAATCAATAAAGTAAATCTTTAAAAAAAAAAAGAGAGCCAAGTTCATGTTGGCTTTTTACTTTCCTTCTTATCCTTTTATTTTTCTAAAAGATACTGCTCCATCAACATATTAATATAAAATGGAGGACATTATAATAAGGGAGAGAAGTTAGGAGAAATATCTTACCTTCTGTTCTCCCAAATAAATGGTATGATAAAAATCATCACTTGTGTTAATGAGCCATACTTACTTAGGAGAATCAGATTAAGTATTTTAAAACATAAATATTAATATGTTGAAACTAGGCTATTTATAAAAGAGTTAACTTTTGGTCTTTAGGTTCTTCTTGTGAACCTTGAAAAAGCTTCTTCCTACATATGCCAAATCTTGTATAGATTGGCTATATTTTTAACCATAGATTTATATAGGTAATCAATGATTCTCATGTTTGTTATTACAGAAATATGAGTATTTTATATGTAAAGATTTCAGTTACCTGGAAGATTTATTTAGCTGTATATTTCTAGTATACTGACATAAGAGTTTATTTGGTTAGTAAAGAAGTAAATAAAAGTGCTGATGTAGACTTTTTACTTATTAATGGGTACTTAGAACTATAATTTCTTTCCTTCTTTTCTAACTCAATATATTGTCAGTTATGTAATTGATTTGAATTTTGTCTCAGGGAATGTACTTTTCTAAAAAGGTATAACTCTTTCCTACTGGTTTTATCAGCTGGCATCCCTCGTTCAGTACTAAAAGATTGGCGGAAAGTCAAGAAACTGAAGCAAACTGGGGAATCCTTTTTACAAGATGACTCCTGCTGTGAGATAGGGCCTAATTTGCAAAAGTGTCGAGAATGTAGACTTATTCGGAGTAAAAAAGGAGAAGAACCAGTCCACTCACCGGTATTTTGTCGATTTTACTACTTTAGACGGTAAGTGAAAATATATAACTGGGAGAAAAGAATGTTTATTGGATATTGGAAATTATACTCTCATTCCGAGGGTCCCTTTTGGAGGCAGGAATGAGTCTTTTGAGCCTGCTTATTTCTGAAACATTATTAAAAACTATTAACCTTTTAGTGCTGAATTTAACAACAGCTAACTGTTGGAATAAATTCGTATTAACATTGCTATGTGTTTTAGAACATGATAGGAATGTTTGATATAAAGATATTTTTTAAACATTTAGATACTTTGGCCAAAACAATGTTGCATTTATATCTCTGCATTAGCTCATAATCACAAATAAGTCTATAACTAGGTAACTAATGTAGGCACATTATATTAATAATAAAGTCAGCACATTACACTGGAATATTCCCATACTTTTATCTTGTTAAACATGTAGCTGTAAAAATATGAGTTACAAATGACAGGAAAGATTTGTTAGTGCCATGTCACATTTCATAGGTTTTGTAGTATTATAAATATAAAAGCAACTTACAGTTTTTATTTATCTGCATGCTACTGTAATATTAATGTTACTAAATATTTTAATACTAAAAACTTACAGATAGACTTGTAAAGAAGCTGGGTAACCTAGCCAGTAGAGACTAATGTCTCAGATTCTAGAATCAATCATTCTTGGGTTTTAGTACCAACTCTGTCCCTTATTAATTTCTGTATGACTTCTGTAATAGGACTATAGCTAAACCTAACTAATCTGTACAATTATAAATGGTAGTGGTACTTACCCTAAGAGGTTTCATGAGGATTAAATAAGGTAAAGTATGCAAAGTCCTTAGTGTAGTACCAAGCACATATGAAATGCTCTGTTATTAGTTGCAATTATTTTCCTAATCATCATCTTATGTTAGACAAGTACTCTGGCAAATATACTATGCTGGTGGCCCAATAGTGATCCCAAAAGTATGTATTTGTAGGAAGACAATGAGTTCTGTTTATTTCTTCTTCATGGGCTTTCTAGCCAATGATCCCCAAATGACAGACTACTTCAAAAATAGTTATACAAGGTAGTATATATGTAAGTGCAGGGAAAGTGAAAAAGGGAATCAAAAAGAAAGTAGATTTGAAGAGATAAGAAACTCTTAGAAAATTTGGAAAGAAATAACTATTCCGATATAGATAATATAATATAGAGCTGAAATACGATGATGGATTATAATAAAGGGAAGATTGGTTTTAAATAAGGGAACGTATAAGGAAAAAGTATGGAGGGAAAGAAGGGTGAAAGAAATGTTGGTGACATCCATTTGAAAAATACAAAATGACTTGTAATGAACTTCCAATATCCCAGCTTGGGAATAGACTAATTACAAAGATAATTGAGAAATAACCACCAACTAATAAGAGGATGGCAGTTTTACCTTCCATTTACCCTAAATTTCTCTGAAATGAGCAGCTACATTAATTGGATGTCAGAATCTTAAAGAAAGTATTTGGGTACCTAATAAACTTATTCCTCTAAATCACATTAATAAAATAACATTATAATAAATGAAAATTATGTGTGTGTGCTTGACACTTTCTTAATCTTCCCAGTGAAAGTCTAATACATAACACATTTCCAACTGTAGTGTTTACTGATTTACATTATATATAACATAACATCATTGCTCTAGACAGCATTTCGCTAACATTTTAAATTTTGTTCACATCAAACAGTTGGACATAGTTTCATTTGATTGGAGTTAAGTATAAGTGGTACAGGAATATATATTTATTGAAATAACCTAAAATTGATGCTGTTTTTCATTGCCATTTGTGTAACACTCTGGGAATCATCTAAGTTGGTTAAATATAATTAATAAAGTGTACCTACAGGTATATATGTAAAACAGGACCAACCTGTTGTCTTGTGTTTCAATTGTAAATATCTATAATTTATATGTTTATAAAGGGTGTCCCAAAATTCATGTAAGATTTGAATTTTGCGTCATTTGTGTGGTAAAGTGTTGCCAACGCACAGGAAAAGACAGCATGGCAGCTGACAGTTCAGGGTTATTAAAAATGGAGCACTACACGAAAGAACAATGAGTTTTTGTTGTTGAGCAATGAAAATTTACAATTTTTAATTATAAACCTGTGTTTTCTATCAAAATTACTTGTGTGAATTTTGGGACACCCTTTATTTTAAATGTAAACAATAAATTAATTGTAAATTTACAACTTCAAAATAACTGGATTTCTGTCTTGGTCTCTAATGCTTTTGTTTTCATATTTCAGATTGTCATTTAGTAAAAATGGAGTGGTTAGAATAGATGGTTTCTCTTCTCCTGATCAATATGATGATGAAGCTATGAGTTTATGGACACATGAAAATCATGAATACGATGAACTAGACCTAGAAACTTCAAAATACATTTTGGATATAATAGGTGATAAGTTCTGTCAACTAGTAACATCTGAAAAAACAGCTTTGTCCTGGGTGAAAAAGGATGGTAAGGAAGTTAAATACTTAAACAAGCAGTTGTATAAATTTGATTAAAAATTTTTTCTTTGAGGTATGTTTTATCTGTTGTAGAAGTTCCTAATCTTACCTAGTCTTATTTACTTTTAATTTTGAGGATATTTTTTTATGTACAAATACATGTATATATATTTAAGGTAATGGACTTTTTCAATTGAGATTGAATTGAATGGATTAACAGTTTGTGAAATCACAACAGCATTTTGCTGTTTCTGCCATTATGACAATGTTTGACATGATAAAGACACTTTGAATGAGAAATTGGGAAATTTCAGCACTTATATAAAAACATACTCCATCCCATTATTTAAATTTTTAATCTGGTGTGGTTCTTCATAGACTTTTTTTAAGATTATTTTTGTTAGAGAGAGAGAGACAAAAGGAAGGGCACAGACCAGTCTCTACAGTTGTACATCATTAGTTAAGTGACATGGTTTCATTCCACACAGGTGGATTTGGGGCAGTGCTGGGCAGGAACCAAAGCTACCCCACCCCGCCTGGAAGATAACCTTTGCAGCCAAGCCATCCCAGTAGTTACCAGTTGTTCCACAGTTCAGTATATGGGATTACATAGGCTGGGGCTGGGAGTTGAACCCTGGACCTCGCTATTGTGAGTCAAACGCTCAACCACTGAGCTATCTAGGCGTCCCTGGTTCATCATGGTCTAAGAGTTAGGTTTATATTTGAATCTCAACTTTACTCCTAGCTAACTGTATGACTATTAAATAGTAGTGATAACTACCTCAGATTTGTTTAGAAAGTAGTGATTGTTTTACTTATGTATAGCACTTATTGATAAAGTACTATAATGAGTGTTCTAAACATTAGCTTCTTTCCCTTTCCCTTAGATCAGTAGTTTGTACCCCAGGTTTGTACAGACATTTAGCGATGGCTGTAGAAGTTTTTTGGTTGCATAAACTGAAAGGTGTTGGGATAGATAGAGTACTAGCATCTAATGGGAAGAGGCCACAGATCCCACTAAACACTACAAATGCACAGGATAATCTCCCATAACAGAATTTTTTAGTCTTAAATGTCAAAAGTGCTGATGTCTAGAAACCTTCAATTAGATTAAAGTATGTTTTCTGAAGGGAATTACTAATTACTTGGAGAAATCTATTGATCTTTATACATCCTTCATGTAAAGGTTTGCCTTTACATTTTTATTTTTATGTATTTCAGCCAAAATTGCCTGGAAAAGAGCAGTGAGAGGAGTCCGAGAGATGTGTGATGCATGTGAAGCAACGTTGTTTAACATTCATTGGGTCTGCCAAAAATGTGGATTTGTGGTATGCTTAGATTGTTACAAGGCAAAGGAAAGGAAGAGTTCTAGAGGTCAGTTTATAACTTTATATAAATTTAAATATTTTATAATTACCATTTTTCCTAGAATCACTCATCTGGAAAATTGGATGTGTGTGGGGTTTTTTGGTACCTTTCTAAATTATGAATATATAACATTAAGTAAGTTTTGTGAAGTTTGTTTTTATTTTTTAAAGATTTATTTTATTGTTTGAAAGAAGATGAGAAGCGGGTGAGGGACCCAGAGCAGTCTCCGTAGTTGTACATCATTAGTTGTGACATGGCTTCATTCCACGCAGGTGCATGTCGGGTCCTGTGGGGTAGGAACCGAACTGGGGCCTCTTGCATGGGATGCAGGAACCTTCGCCAACTATGCCCTCCCAGCAGTTACAAAGTTACCCGTTGCGTTGCAGTTCAACATAATGGGTTTGCACAGGATGGGGCTGGGATTCGATCCCTAGACCTCGCATTTGCAAGGCATGAGCTCAACTTGCTGAGCCTGTCCTGGGTGAAGTTCTTAAAAAGGAGTAACCACATTTCTAGAGTAAAACTGCATCTCTGTATCTCTTTTAGCCTGATTAGACTCACCCTCATCCTCTCATTTCAAGCTAATAGTTTCTTAATGTAGCCCTAATTTATATTAGTCTTTTTGTTTGTTTTTTTTTAAGATTATTTTTATTGTTTTTGACAGAGAGAGCTACAGAGGGCCCAGAACAGTCTCCATAGTTGCACATCATCGGTTTTTCCACATGGGTTTTATTCCACAGGTGGGCGTGGGGCTGCACAGGGTAGGATCTGGGCTGGGGTCGCACCCCAGTGAGAACTGAACTGGGGGCACTCCCCAGTTCAGCATATGGGTCCGCACAGACCAGGGCTGGGATTCAATCCTTAGTCCCCAGGGCTGCAAAGTGAGCACTTAACCCACTGAGCCATCCCGGCTTCCCCTAGTCTTTATGGTTTTAAGGTTCTAATGTGTAGGAGCCTGAAGTCCCTTCTTGAACCTGCTAATTACACAGTCATGCACATAAGTGACATTTGAATACTCACTAGTGTGAATTGATTTTTCTAAATATTGGTCCATTAAGTTCAAGTCAAAATGTTCAATATGCTGCCATTGATCATTTATTTCCTAGTTCTTAGTGAATAAAGAAATGTTTGTTACATAGGAAAACAGCCTTTGAAACTATTATTTCTAAATTCTAGATAAATAAAATGGTGCAGAAATAGTGTTCTACATGTTAGTAGAGCTGGAGATAGAAGGTTTAAAAAGGAAGTTACTAAATGCCCCTTCCTCATGCTAAAAGGTTTTAGAAAAGTTTGTCTGAGGCAGTTTTGGAAGTAGCTACCTAATACTGGTAACCTTGAAAGTATTATTTGTTTGGAGTAAAAGTCTTAATGAAATAAGAGGATTCAAATTGTGGAAATATTAGAAGCAAATTCATTCCAAGCAGCTCTTTTTCATAGTGGTAAATCAGATAGATGAACCATGATTTAGCTATCAGTGTCTTTTCCACTGGTAGGATTTCTAGGTAAGCTTTATTCTTTCTGATTCCGTTTCTTACACAACCAGTCCTCACCAAAGAGACCAGAGCAAGTGGGAAAGCATGTCCAAACATATGCAGAAGATATGAAATGTGAAACCATCATAAAGAATGTATGATAGGAAATTACCTTCAAAACCATAATAATATATTTGTATATTTTCAGTTGATGGATAGAGCTACATTGCTATAAAACTTCATGACATGCATTTTATATTCTTTTTCTGATTTCTGTTTTTGTTTATTCTTTGCCAAATTAGAAAGAAATTGATTGTAACTTAATTTGGCTATATTGTATGCATGTATATGAGCATGAAACCTGTTTTAAAAAAATAGGGTATCTTATAAATCCAAGGAGTTTGTATTGCTGTTGAGGTTTATAGTACTTTTAATTTTGAAAGTATAGCCTTGTTCACCATATCAATTTTTTACGCTAATCTGTATGTTTTGAGTTATATTATCTATATAATTTATCTCCTTATTTCACTGTTAAATATTCTAATAAACTCACATTGGTTAGGTTACAGTTTTTCTATAGTGACAATTTTAAGCAGTTAAAAAGCATGAAGTTATAATGTAGTCTTTGAAGGGGCAAGTCAGAAAGCTTTATAAAAAGTTTAGGCTCGATTTGAATTTTATTATGAGACTTGTCATGAAATAATTGTTCTAGTGTTTGTTTTTTATGCTGAATTGAATGAACTTTGTAATATTTATTGAAGTTCTTAAAGCCACATCCTAAGTAGTTGTCTATGTCATTAAATTTATAGAGGTGATCTCCTTGAGATAAACTGAAGTATTATTAAATAGTTTCTTGTGTATACTATGTGTCATACTATGAGGAGTAGTCAAAAAATTCATGGAATGGAGGGGTTGTTCAGAGGTGGGAGTACTAGTGCACACAATTTGTTCATGTGACTTACTATTAGTATATGTGCCAAATTTCAACCTATTTACATCCATGTTCTTCCACATATCATCGAAGAAGAACATCAAATGTGAAGAAAACCCCAAGTATGGATAAAATTGAATTTGATGCCGTCATTAAGTTTCTCACAAACCATTTTGGGAGAAATGTTAGCAGTTACAGGGACTGTTGTCCTAGGAAATCCACGGTCTACAAGTGTCATAACCTTTTCAAGAAAAGCAGATGATTGAAGATGACCTTCATTTGGGGCCATTTCCTCAGACATTGTCAAAAAAGTTGAAAACTTGTAGTGGAAGTTGTCAGATTTAATAAAACGCAGCTTGCAGAAATGGTTGAAGTATCACCTACAGCCATTTTGAATAGTCTCCATCAACATCTAAGGATGTCAAAACTCAGTACAAGATGGGTACTGAGAATGCTCATGCCACTTCAAAAACAATAGCCCATCAATTAATTGTTCATGACAGGTTTTGGACTTCTGCAGAGACAACAAAGATAAAGTTTTAAACCGGGTTATCACTGGAGATAAAACTTGGCTTCATCATTATGAGCCTGAGTCAAAGCAAGGAGTTCATGTGGCATGAAAAAGGCACGCTACCCCTGAAAAAGTTCAAGGTCTCGCAATCAGCTGGAAAAGTTAGGGCTACTGTTTTTGGGATACAGAGGGTATCCTGCTGATCAGTTATGAGAATAAGGGTGTCACAATAACTGGAGAGTGCTATTCCCATCTGTTGAAACAGTTAAAAGAATATGTGAAAGAGAAGAGAAAAATGAACCAAAGGGTTGCTGCTTTTGCATGACAACATGTCTGTGCAAAAGAGCAATGTTGCGTGGGCTACTCTTAAGCAGTTGTGGCTTCCAAACGTTAAATCACCCTTCCTTACAGTCCAGACCTGGCTCCATCTGATTTTGTTCTCAAATATGAAAAACGCCTTCAACGGGAGAAATAAACAGACAAAATATGCAATTTCAGCATATTTTGAGGGCAAAAACAATTTCTGAGGGTGTACTGTGCATAAATTTATTGAAAGATCTGAAAAGTGTATTAGTGTAAAAGATTAATAAATTGAAAAGTAAAAATACTTTTTAAATCCTCTTCCCCTTCATCCCATGAAATTCTTGACTACTCCCAATATGCTTTAAGTTTAATATGTTCGCAGCTTCTTTGAATGCAATAGTAGCAATTAAATATTACAACTGTTAAAGAACTTTTGAGGTCAAAATCTTTTCTGAGAGGGCGGATTTAATGAGCCAAATGCTAGCTGGGAAGACCAGGATCTGGGGTATGCAGCCTGACCTACAAACATGTTCACAATCCTAGAGATGCAGTGGTCTTTTATATATTACGTTTTGGAGGGAAAAGATTTAAGCTGTTTCAAAAAAATTTAAATTGGCTACAGATAATAAGAAGGGTGGGAAAAGGTGAAGCGAGGGGACAGTTCTAGGATATGTGCACAAGTCTATAAGTAAGAAATAGTACTTTTGATTGCTTACAGGCATAAGCAGGATGCACTGGTGTCTTGTGATTAGTATAGAAGTAGATTCAAAGCTCCAACATAGATTAGGACTTTGAGCAACCTAATGTTATTGGCCCATAGCCGTTAATGGGTTAACTACTCTTGTCTCTTTCTCTCACTTTCTAATTTAGTACTTCTCAACATTTGTGTCATTCTAATGTGCTAAGATTAGGCAAAAGACATGTTTGGCACAGAATATAACAGAGAAGCTAGAATCAGGCAGGGAAGATAGAGGTGACTAATACATTAATGATAATAAAGAATGTTCATTTTAGAAAAGGCTTAACATCAGTTTATATCCTGTTTTTATAAAATTCTTTGAATGGTAGAATTGTCTTTTTTTTTTTTAAGAACTGTACGTTTGAATCCTATTGATATTTTATGTAATCATTAAGCTCTTTATATACAAACCATCAATTTTATATAATTAAAAGACTGAGTGGGGGAAGCCGGGATGGCTTAGTGTGGGTTGATTGAGTGCTCACTTTGCAGCGCCGGGGACCGAGGATCGAATTCCGACCCTGGCCCTGACTGGTGCAGAACCATATGCTGAACTGGGAGTTCCCCCAGTTCAGCTCTCTCTCTGTCTCTGTATCTCTCTCTGTCAAAAATTAAATAAATAAATAAATAAAATAGAAAAAACAAACATTTCTTTAAAAAGACTGAGTGATATAAAAGTACATATGTTATATATAATCTTACAGATAAAGAACTATATGCTTGGATGAAGTGTGTGAAGGGACAGCCTCATGATCACAAACATTTAATGCCAACTCAAATTATACCTGGTTCTGGTAAGTATATATAGACATTATTTACTTAGTAGCATAACAGCTCTTGATTGATTGCTTGATTATTTAGGCATATGTAGGAGTATAATAGTAATGGAAAGGTAAGGTTTATCAAATCATTGACTTATTTTTGCTCTGTTTTTAGAATCCTCCATGTAATATAGCTAGCAAGACAAGACCAGTCCCAATGACTTAGAAAGCCATAGAAAAACAATTGTAGAAGGGTAAAATTAGAGTGTAATGAAAAAGTATTAGATTTTTTCTTTGAACATACTGAATTTGTAATAAAGAGAAAAGAATAGAGATTGTGCATTTTGGTTTAATGATCAAACCTGAAGTAGATGGATGGGCTGGGGAAGAAAGTGGGGGAAAAATCAAGTCATAAGAAAATTTATACACACAAAATTTATAACCTTAACAACTAGTTGTAACCTTTTTATTAACCACTGTGTTTTGTAGTTCTGACAGATCTTCTAGATGCGATGCATACTCTTAGAGAAAAATATGGTATTAAATCCCATTGCCATTGTACTAACAAACAGAATATACAACTTGGTAATTTTCCTACAATGAATGGTGTGTCTCAAGTGAGTATAAGTCTCTTAATTATTCAAATAAAATGCATGGTTATGGGGAAGCCGGGATGACTCAGTGGGTTAGCGCTCACTTTGCAGTGCCGGGGATTGGGGATCAAATCCCGGCCCCGGCCCGTGCGGACCTATATGCTGAACTGGGGATCTCCCCCAGTTCAGTTCTCTTTCTGTCTCTGTATCTCTGTCTCTGTGTGTCAAAAATAAATGAGTACAAATTAAATAAATAAATACATATAAAAAATGCATGGTTAAATGAATTTTGGTAGTTGAGATCTAATTTAGGCCTTGTATTTTGTAAATTATGTTTGCTATATTACTGTATAAATATATCTACTACTTTTAACTCTGAGTAATGTAGAGATGGTATTTTAAAAACTAATTTTTCTACCTTTGTAGGTTTTACAGAATGTTCTTAATCACAATAATAAAATTTCTCTGTGCACTCCTGAGTCTCAGCAGCAAAATACCCCTCAGAAGTCCGAGAGTAATGGCAGCAGCAGTCCTGGGAGTGATGTTAGCACAGACAGCAAGTTAACGCCTCCAGAATCCCAGTCACCATTGCACTGGTTAGCAGATCTTGCAGAGCAAAAGGCCAGAGAGGAAAAAAAAGGTAAATATAATTAATTATCTAAATACACATTTAACCCTTGCACAACATAGGTTTAAATTGCATGGGTACACTTATATGCCTGTTTTTTCAATAAATACTTGTACTATTTGCAATTTGTGGTTGGGATTCCCCAGATAGAGAGTGTCGAGTATATGCATTGATCTACACCATTTTATATAGGGGACTTGAGCATCCACGGTTTCAGGGTGGTTCCTGGAACCAATTCCCTGCAAATACTGAAGGAAACGTTACACCCAGATTTTTGACTGCATGGGGAATTGGTACCCATATCCCCCCACATTGTGTAAGGGTGAACTATATAATATTATAATATAACCAGCAATGTACTATTATACATTAATGCACTATTCACTTAAAACAATTTGCTTTTTCCTTTTCCTTACATTATAGCTTAGGTTCAGTTAAACCTTTGTCCTCTTAAGAACCTGACTCCCTGTGGTTGCATGAAATGTAGTTGCAGAATTATTTGTAGATGAGCATATCAATAAAGCCATCAGGGCAGCAGATTTGTTACCTATGTGTACTTTCTCCCTGCCTTAGCTATAGCATTAATATTTGTGACAGGTGCAAACTAAGTTACATTTCTAAAATACTGAGGAAGGCCTTTTCAGGATTCAAACTGACTCCATTTTGAAGGGTCTAACCTACCCACTGGTGTGTGCTGAGGGGAATAAATTTCTAGTGCTACAGTTTTACCTGTCTATAAAATACAGGGTGCCAGTTTTGCCTGTACTTTGGCAGCTTAATTTTATTTTGTAAAATGTTTTATTTCAGAAAACAAAGAATTTGCCGTTGAAGAGCAAATTAAAGAAGAGAAAGAACAAGACAATCCTGATTCTCCAAACAGCAGAACATCACCTCCTGTGTCCCAGAATAATGAACAAGGCTCAACCTTACGGGATTTACTGACTACAACAGCTGGAAAGCTACGTGTGGGATCTACAGACGCTGGCATTGCTTTTGCACCAGTATATTCGATGGGAGCCCCAGTAAGTGAGATAACAGATTCTGCTTTCATATGGGTCTTAAGTTTAGATGATTTAGCTGTGAACTACACAGCCAAATAGATGCAGATAGAAGCATATACACGAAATATTAGGCATGTTTTTATTGGCATCATAACTCATAACTTAAAAATTTGAGATGTTTTTTTTTCCAAGGTGAAAAAGGTTAAGCGAGAGGCATTTTGATTTCAGAAAAACCCTAAGATACTTTTTCAGATTTTGAAAACCTTGTATCTGGGTGGGTAGGGGGAGACATGGAAGAAATGCTTTGTTACTTAAAAAATTTAGAAATAAATCCTTTAATTATTCACCAGAGAAAAATAAAACCGGAGTAATTATACAGATAGGCATAAATTTGTAGTGGCTTCTGAAAGTACAATGTCTAGGTTGTTAAGCAAGGACTTTAAAGGCAGATGTCTTGTGGTGTGTCATGGTTCCATAAAAGTATGTACTTTTCACTAGATGTCAAACAACACCACACATGAACAAAAAAATAGTCTTAAGTGGTTGCAAATGCTTCCTGTAGTGTGAGTACTATCAGACTCAGGAATGAGAAAAGGGCTTCCCCAAACTGGAGAACTGGTTTCAAGTCTTGGGGTCATTAAAACAGGTAAGTTGTTAAGTGATGAGTGGCTGTATGTGGGAAATTCCACCTCTGTCCTTTCTTCTCTGCCCCAGTCCTAAAACAATAGGAAAGGGACACTTCTGCACCTGACTTCATTCACATGGAGACCGCCAAACTCATTCACATCAGGAACAGTGTAGGCACTACAGATCTGTATCCACTGACATAATTACATATTCTCAAAGGCAGGTATATTGTTTGTGTCAGTTTGCTATATTAGTAGTAAATCAAAAGTTTTAAAATGTACATATTTCTCTCCATACTTCTTTCCCCCTAATAGAGTGGTAAAAGTGGAAGGACTATGCCAAACATTCTTGATGACATAATTGCTTCAGTTGTTGAAAACAAAATTCCACCAAATAGAGCATCAAAGATAAATGTAAAGCCAGAACTTAAAGAAGAGCCTAAAGAAAGCAAAAAATTGGCCATGGATGAAAACAAATTGTATAGTGATATACCACATTCATGGATCTGTGAGAAGCATATTCTTTGGCTTAAGGATTATAAAAATACTAATAACTGGAAGCTTTTCAAAGAGTGTTGGAAACATGGACAAGTGAGTATTTTAAGCTGATTTTAGTATACTTAGTAGAACTGAAATGAAGCTGGTTGAATAAGCAAAATGGCTCTCTTAGGATAGAAAGAAAGGGAAAGCTACTACTTAACACATTTGGAGTGGTTGAAGTTGTCAAAAACATCAATGATATTATAGTGATTGTTTCTGAAGTCTGTATTTGGTTACATTTATGTAAGTTAAAAGGGAAGCACTGAATTTTTTTTTTTTAAGATTTATTTATTTTATTGTTTTTGACAAGAGAGAGAGAGAGGGAGATACAGAGACAGAGAGAACCGAACTGGGGGAACTCCCCAGTTCAGCATATGGGTCCACATGGGCCAGGGCCGGGATTCGATACTCGGTCCCCATGGCTGCAAAGTGAGTGCTTAACCCACTGAGCCATCCCAGCTTTCCCCCCTTTTTTTTAAGATTTATTTTTATTGTTTTTGACAGAGAGAGAGAGATACAGAGACAGAGAAGGGGGAGGGCCAAGAGCAGTCTCCATAGTTGTATATCATTGATTTTTCCACACAGTTTCATTCCACAGGTGAACATGGGGCTGCACAGAGCAGGAACTGGGCCAGGGTCTCGCCCCAGTGAGAACTGAACGCCCCAGTGAGAACTGAACGAGGGGCACTCCCCAGTTTAGCCTACAGGTCTGCATGGGCTGGGGCTGGGATTCAATCCTGGGTCTCCAGGGCTGCAAAGTGAGCGCTTAACCCAAAGTTTGGTACCTCCTTTTTTTGTACATTTGTAATTTTGTCCAGTTAACAGATTCCCCATTTCATCTATTAAAGTGTTGATAATAGGGAAGCTGGGATGGCTCAGTGGGTTGAGCGCTCGCTTTGCAACCATGGGGACCGAGTATCGAATCCCGGCCCTGGCCCATGTGGACCCATATGCTGAACTCTGGGGCGTGCCCCCAGTTCAGTTCTCACCTAGGGGAGACCCCAGCCTAGTTCCTGCCCTGTGTGGCCCCGCCCTCCTGTGGAATGAAACTTTGTGGAAAAACCCAATTATGTGCAACTATAGAGACTGTTCTGGGCCCTCTCCCTTCTCTCTGTCTGTCTCTGTGTGTGTGTCTCTCTGTCAAAAACAATAAAAGTGGATCTTAAAAAAAAGTGTTGATAATAGAAGCATTTTTGAACTGATTAAAAATAAGGATGTTTTTTCCTTAAATGTTTATCTATAGAATATTTATTTTTAAGTTCATCAAATCTTGAATAACTGACTCCACAAATAAAAAACGATTTTCTGTTTGACCAAAGCTTTCTTGTGTTTGATACACATTTCAGTTGGCAGTTTTACAAATTATGAACAAAATTAAGTATTGGCATTACTAAATTTTAGTAGTTGTCATTTTCAGCTTTTTTCTTGCTTTCTTGAAAACAACAGTGCTATTTTGTTTTACTTGCTTCATTCATCAAAGTTATGAGCATCTAATAAGATCCAGTCGTTGTGCTGGCCATTAAGGATATAAAAATGGGTACAATATGAGTCAGAGCCATTTTAGTATAATTAGATCACTTAATCTTTTTTCAAATCTGATGAAAGCTTGGTTTCTTTCCCCAGAAAAACACATCCATGCATTGTATATGAGGGCTGTCCGGAAAGTACCCAGCCATGTAATATGAAAAATAGAGGCATGTGTGGCTGGATATTTTCCGGGCAGCCTGCATATACACAGTAGTCCTTGGTGTCTGCAGGGGATTGTTTCCAGGATGCCCCTAAGTTCCTTATGTAAAAGAAATTGTATTTCACATTCTCCTATATGCTTTAAATCATCTCTAGATTACTTATAATACTTAGTACAATGTAAATAGATATATAGCATTTGTTCAGGAGATGACAAAAAATAGTCTGTACTTTTTAATACAAATACCACTATCATGGGCCTTAACTACAAAATATTCATCAGCAATGTAATGTTTTCTTTTCCTAATATTTTCTATTGGTGGGTGGTTGAATGCAGATTTGGAACCCGTGAGTACAGAGAGCTGAGTGTACACAGTATTTGACTTGGGTAGGGGTTGGCTTTAATCCCCGTTACCATTGCTGAGTCACAATTGAGACCACTTAATTTTATATGGACTAGAATAGTTACATAAAAATTTTTAAAAATATGTTAAGTCTTCTAAAAAATATGTTTAAGGTGTTTTAGAAACCCAAAAGAGGGAATTACTAAGCTATAGAGTACGGTACTACTTCAAAAAGGCTAGTCTGAATGAATGCCTCAGGCATTAAGTGAAAATTTCTAGGTGGACAAGACCTTGGAGATAAACAATAGCATCAGGTGTTTGGGAAATTAAGTAGTTTTGGTATTTTTTGTTTTTTGTCTGAAACAGATAAGAATTCTTTGATGTAATAATGCTGGTGAAATGAAGTGATTAAGGTTACGATTGTGAAGGGCCTTTATATATCATGCTAAAGGATTTGAACTTTACTTTTTTTTCTTTTGAGATAATCTTTTATGATAAAAACCCTAGGAAGAGGTTATTATCTTATACTTCCCCAAATTTAATTATCTAATGAAATTTATGTACTTAATAATCTTTTACAAGAGACTTTAAGCCACAACTTTGTGTTCTCTATATCATAAAGATTAATACATCAGATTTCCTAAGGATGTTTTTTTTTTTTTATGTCAGCACTGGAGTTTTCAAAGCTATAAATCGTCAATTGTTGGATTTTAGTTCAGGGACTAGCCCTGAGGAAATTTGAATTCATAGGATTTCAGAGGAGATTCACTTTTTGGGAATCAGTCATTAGGCTTGAAATTTAATGTTATTATGTTTAATTGTGTAATATTTTTATTTATCATTCTTGTGGAGGTAAAGAATATATGTTTATGTTTTTTTAAGTGATATAAACTCAGAATGTATATAAATTGTCTTAGTGTCAAAGACTTTTATTTAAAATTTAATATTACATATCTAAGATTATGTTCTGGTTATAAATGAATCTCTAAATAAGTCAGCCAGAAAATCCACATTTATACCATTTAGACAAGAAAATTTGGGGGGGGTTTATATATATATATTTTGTTAAATTTATTCAGGTGACATTGGTTAGTAAAAATTATAAATTCAAGGTTACAATTCTGTAATACATAGTCTGTGTGTTGCATTATGTGTTCACCCAGAGTCAGTTCTCTTCGTCACCATATATTTGAGTCTTCTCCCACCTTCTCCACCTTCCTTCCCCTTTACCCTCAGATAACCACTAAATTTTTGACTGTGTCCATGAGTTTTTGTTTCTTTGTTGCTTTCAGTATTATGTTACACATATGAGTGAAGTGTTAGGTGCTTGTTTTTTTCTCTTGTCTTATTTCACTTAATATGATGATCTCAAGTTCCATTCATGTTGTCTCAAATGACCATGTTTCATCTTTCCTTATTGCTGCGTAATATCTATTATGTAAATGTACCACAACTTCTTTATCCAGTCATCTATCAAAGGACACTGTGGCTGTTTCCACAACTTGGCCACAGTGAATAGTGCTGCGATGAACATTGGGGTACATAAATCTTTGTGGACTAAGGTTTTCAAATTTTGGGGGTGGATATTCAGAAGAGAGGGATTGCTGAGTCATATGGTAATACTAGTCTTAACTTTTTGAGGAACCTCTATACCGTCCTTCATAGGAGTTGTTCCAATTTGCATTCCCATCAGCGGTGTATGAGGGTTCCTTTTTGTCCACAGCCTCTCCAGCACTTGTTGTTTCTTGTCTTGTTGATTATAGCCATTCTAACAGGTGTGAGGCAGTATGTCATTGTAGTTTTGATTTATATTTTCCTAACAGCTAGTGAAATTGAGCATTTTTTATAAACCTGTTGGTCGTTTGTGTTAGACAAGAAATTTTTAGTACCACCTTTCAGATTTCTTTCTTGAAAATTAGTAGATGTTTTCATTTTTATTTTCAAAAATGGTCTTCTTTTATTACCTTTTCTTTTTGACAATATATTGTGTACTTATTTCCAGGTCAGAGACTATTTTTAATAGCTTCTTTTATTTTCACAATGTCTGTAGCCCAGAAACGTATTTGTTGCCATGTACATGTAAAATCAAATTTTGGAATTGTCTTTATACCTTTTAACTTAAATCTATCTGTTTATAAGCCTGCAGTGGTGTCTGGTGTTCATAAGAAAATGAGCACTAGCTTGTGGAAAGCGGAATCAATTAGTCTTGATTTTGGAGACCACCAAGCTGATCTTCTGAACTGCAAAGACAGCCTTATCTCAAATGCCAATGTTAAGGAATTCTGGGATGGTTTCGAAGAAGTTTCAAGTATGTGTTTTTTTGTTTACTGTTCTGTTAAATATAGACTCCTCCCAAAACAATAAATTATAAATACAACTTAATAGATTTTTAATCTTTTAAACTTCTACATTACTTTATTGTCTAATGAAAATAAACAAAAACAAGCACAGATGCTCTTCAATTTATGATGGGGTTACTTCCTTTTAAACCCATTACAAGTTGAAATACTACGTTGAAATGCATTTAAGTCAGCTAATCTATGGAACATTGTATGTAGCTTTAGCCTAGCCTGTCTTAAACGTGCTCAGAACACTTTCGTTAGTCTGCAATTGGTCTAAATTAACACATTGGTAGAATATCAGTTGCTAACCCTCGTTATGGCGTGGCTGACTGAGAGCTACAGCTGTCTAGCATCACAATAGTATTGTTCCACATAGCTAATCCAGGAAAAGATCAAAATTAGAAGTATAGTTCCTGTTGAATGCCTTTTGGCTTTTGCACCATTGAAAAATCCTCAATTAAACCATCCTAAATCAGAAACCATCTATGCTTGGAAATGAGAGACTAGGTCCTGTTCCTGGCTCCACCCTAATTTTCTTTGTCCATAATAAACAAATCATTTATACTGTTTCCTTATATCACATAGGGAATACTTTTGGCGACCTCATAAGCCTTTGAAAATTAAATCATATGATTTATGTAAAAAACGTGAAATTTAAAGTAAAAATGTAAGATTAATTTTAATACGTGGAGATATTTAGAACGATTTTTTGCAATATTACAAATATCAATGTACATAAGGAACAAAATCTTAACAACACCTAAATATATAAGAAATAAAAGCCAATAAGCAACCATGTATTTTATATTTCTTTTTTCTTCTCCAAACATTAATAAATAGGCATTGATTACTTTTTTAGTAATTAACTGCATTCTTTATAGAGCGGCAAAAAATGAAAAGTGGAGAAACAGTTGTTTTAAAATTGAAAGATTGCCCTTCCGGAGAAGACTTCAAGACTATGATGCCCTCAAGGTATATCTTTTGAAACTTATTTTGACTTTTAGCATTTTGAAGTTGAGTTGAAATCCCCAGAAGTAGGATAAGGAATTAGAAAGGTGACCTTTAAGCATTTTCTTCCTCAATTAAAAATAAATAACAAGACAAAACAAAACTGAATCTCTGTAGTCTCAGAAGGGGAAAGTATTTATATTATGTTAGGGCAGTGAAAGAAAGTGTTCATATCAGAGGACATAGAACCCTGTTTAGCACCTCCCTTCTCTTGGGGCTATTAATTTACTATGATTAGGCAGAATGGCAGTTTTAGTATTACTTCTATTCCATGCTTGTCCACATGTTATGTATTCATTTAAATTTTGAGTGAAGTTAAGGGAAGTATTACCTATCCAAAGGCCTTAAGGAAAAGTTGTCTTTTGTTTTGAATAGCTTAAAAATTTATATATTTTATAGCACTTAAAAATGTAAGTCTTTATTCAAGAGAAGTTAATGTTATTTTTCAGATATGAAGATCTTTTAAAAAATCTGCCATTGCCAGAATATTGTAATCCAGAAGGAAAATTCAATTTAGCTTCTCATTTGCCAGGATTTTTTGTACGCCCTGATCTAGGACCCAGGTTGTGCAGTGCTTATGGTAGGTATATATTTGCATTTCTATCCACTTCAAATTTAGGGCATTTTAACTAACTTCTGTCCAAAGATAAACTATCTAATGATTTTTAGGTTCTACTAAATCTGTTCTTTTAACCCCTTGACATACAAAGATAACTCATATATGTCAAATTTTTCTTAAACGATTATAAACATTGACATCTCTGAGTTGTACACAGATTTAATTTGCTTTGAGTGTAGTTATGATTTGCTTTGAGTGTAGTTATGATGCAAATATTATGAAGAAATAATTATATATATTCAGAGTTAAAGTGTGAAGTGTAGAAATAGTCCCTCTAAGATGTCTTTTTTTGAATTTATACAAAAGTGACACTGAAAACCAAATGGGGTATTCATATGAAAACAGCAAGACTGATTGATACTCAACAAATTCGTATGGCTAACTATTCAACAGAAGATTCCAATTCAAGTCAAGGTAGCCCTATCCATTGTAATGTTCGTAAATGTGCAAGACTGATATCAAGCAATGATGATTGTAATTCAGGGGATAAAGATGGAATTGGGAAAAAAAAGAAAATACTTCAAATATAAAACCATTTACCCAAATTGCTGGTATAAATGCTTTAGTTTTCTGAAAATTAGGAGCAGATCTTTTGCCTCTTTGTGTTTTGAAACAAGTGCTAAGTGATGATTTTTTGAAAGGATAACCATAGAAACAGATATGCAAGTCAAAAAACAAAGGACCAGAACGCGAAAAAGGAAAAGGAGTGGTCTCCAGTAAGAAATGATGAAATGAAATTTTACCTTTTGTTAATGTATCATAATGTCACAAGTAGAAAAATCTAAAGTAGACATGTACTGGTCAAAAAGAACTCTTTTCATAAACTGCTGCACAAGCATTTCTTGGCTATTTTCTTTACTTTGTGAATAATGAAACTGTATGTAACGAAGAAATTCAAAGGATGGGTGGGATATGTGCAACTTAAAGCTACCAAACGTGCCAGATTTGGAATCAAGTTATATGGATCCAATACTGGGTATTTTACCTACAAATAAATGTTAAGTTGAAAAATAAATAGTATTTTTTTGCCCACATAGAATTTTATTTAATTTGTATGTCAAGGTGTTAATAATCTATTGAAACCTATTTCTAAATCAAGTGTTATATTAGGAATTAATAGCCAGTATATAGTTAAGTACCTGCTGATTCCTTGCAAAATACTTACATTTTCTTTTAATTTTATTTTTATGGGATATTTCATGGATTGTGGCTTTTGGTGGCAGTTTGTAGTCTGTCAAGTAAAATTTGTTTCATACACAGGTGTAGCTGCTGCTAAAGATCATGACATAGGAACAACCAATCTCCATGTTGAAGTTTCTGATGTTGTAAATATTCTAGTCTATGTTGGCATAGCAAAAGGAAATGGCATTCTCTCAAAAGCAGGTAAAGAAACTTAAGAAATAGTGGTATTTGGAATAATAGTTAAATAACCACACACTAGTAGTTTCTATAATGTTAGCCTTTAACAGCAAAGATTCTAAAAAGAATTGCAGTGGGTATAGGGATACTCTTATTTTTATTACTTGAATGATTAGTTTATTTTACCTGTCTTTATATAATGTGGATTTTCATTTAAAAAATTTCATTTGTGTTTCTCCCTTATTATTCAGTAAATATTAAAATAAACTGTTAAGCTCACTTACAAACATCTACTTACAAACATTTACTGAAGAATAGAAAGAAACTAGATTCTGGGGCTCTGAAGATGTTTGACGTAGTTTGTGCCTCAAAGCATTCTCCTTTTTTCTCTTCCGGTATCAGAAAGAAGGGGCTTTTTCTTTTAAATAGAAATAACCTTTGTATCCAGTGGATAGGTTTTATATTCCATCCTCTGCATGTCTTTCTTAAATCTTGTTCCATCTGTTATTCCCCTCTATAGACATAGACCTTTGAATTGTCCCTCTCCACTGGCTCCTTCAGAGTAGGTGCAGACTCTAGGTTGTTCTTTAAAAAAAACCAAAACTCCTTCACACCATGTCTTTCTTGCCACCATCCTATTGTTTCTGCTCGTCTAACAAATTATTTGCTGTGTCTGTCACCTCCCTTTCACATTTCAGCTGAACGCATGTTGGCCTCTGTACCTGTGGTCTCACTGAAATTGCTTTTGCTGTAACTCTCATAGTGAATAATTCAGTGGTTTATTTCTGGTCCTTTTATTACTTGCCACCTCTGTAATAAATGGCACTGTTAATCATTGCACTGTCTTCGGATAAGCCTGGGTTTGGTCTCTGACACTATAGTCCCTGGTTCTTAACAACAGACTTTTCTAGAGTTACGGACTTTATTTTTTACCTTTACTAATTCACATGCACTTCCTATGAAGTTCTATGTATGACTGATTTCCAGCTATCACTTAGGTCACTGATTTTTTACCTGGAGCTCAGAATGTTATCTACAACTTAGTGGTTAGGTGTTGAGGATATTGGGGTTCATTATAACTCTCACTTAACTTCTCTGTATATTTGACAGCCTCTGGAATGGAATACCCAACCTAAACTCCCCCAAAACTACAAAAATCTCGTTTTTATATTGTTTCAGCTTCCTTAACTGACTTAGTTGATTACAGTAGATAAGAATTCTGTTTATCCCACTCTAAAGGATTTAAGAGTTGGGCACATTTGAGTTGTAGTCCCAGCTCTAGTATAGAAATGTGTGACCTATGGTTGAGATCACCTATCATTTCAAAGTCTGTGGTGCCACATGACTATCTCTTTTGTACCTTGTTCAGATCTCTCCTATGTACTTAGCCTACAATAAAGATGTTAGTACACCTGCTCTTCCCTATCCTTTTAAGTTGTTAAATGCTGGAAATTTTCTTTATCACTTGTGTTCCAGCACACTTTCCACCCCTCATTTGTAGCATTAATATTTGGTCTTCTGAGAAAATATTAATACTTTAATTCTTTGGCTGTCTTTCATTATCTAAAGCTTTCACCAGTTTTTATAGTCACCAAAAAAGGAATGTTTTAGAGTTATAATGCTTAAGAACATATCAAGAAATACTGACCTACTTAAACATTTTCTTCTACCTACACTGGCTCTCCTACCTCCTTCCTGGCAAATTCCTATATTCATCCTTCAAAGTATAATTCAGGTTGTAATTTCCCCCTAACCTAGAGGTCTTCATTAAAGAAAATAAACTTTCTTTTCATTATGACACATCCCCATGTTAAATTTACAGAAAAAAATGGGAATATTTATCTAAGGTTGCCAACATATAATTTTTTAAAGATTTGTTTTTATTGTTTTTCACACAGAGAGAGATATAAAGACAGAGAAGGGGGAGGGCCCAAAATAGTCTCCATACTTGCACATCATTGGTTTTTCCACATAGTTTCATTCCACAGGTGGGTGAGGAGCTGCACAGGGCAGGAACTGGGCCGGGGTCTCACCCCGGTGAGAACTGAACTGGGAGCACTCCCCAGTTCAGCATATGGTGGTCCGGGGCCAGGATTCGATTCTTGGTCCCTAGGGTTGCAAAGTGAGCGCTCAACCCACTGAGCCATCCTGGCTTCCCCCCAACATGCAATTTTAAGTAAACACATTTTAAAGCTATCAACTGTCATTTTTAATATATTTTTTTTTATTTTTATTTTTGACAGAGAGAGAGAGAGAGAGAGAGATAAAGAGACAGAGAGAGAACTGAACTGCAGGAGCTCCCAGTTCAGCATATGGTTCCACACGGGCTGGGGCTGAGATTCAATCTCTGGTCCCTGGCGCTGCAAAGTGAGCTCTTAACCCACAGAGCTATCCCGGCTTCCCCTCAACTGTCATTTTTAAAGAGAACATATTAAATATATAGTACACAGATAAAATTTTAGAGCTGAACTAGTCTTCATTTACTTCTGTACTTGTGACTGCACTTGTGATTCTTTTTGCCTATGTTTATGAATACCCTCTTTTGCTATTGTGAGGTCTTAACTGGGTTTTTCTTAACTTTAATATTCTAGGATAGTGCGTGGCACATTGTAAACATTTAATAAATGTTTGAATTAAATCTTTGCAGCCAGTTTTAAAGATAAATCTTTTACTGTCACAAATGAGAAAACATGTTATACATGAATTGTGGCAGACAATAAATTCTTTTTTGCTTAAAAGAACATTTCTTTAAAATGTTCACAGTAGTGAAATTAGAAATTTGAAAAAGAAGAGTTTAGTTCACTCAGAAATAACCACAGTTAAAATTTTTCTGGGGGATGCTGGGATCACTCAGCAGGTTTAGTGCTTGCCTTGCAACTGCAAAGTCCTGGGATCAAGTTCCAGGCCCAGCCCATGCAAACCCATGTGCTGAACTGTCATGTAGCTGGTAACCACTGGGATGGCACAGTTCTCACCTCCTATGAGGGAGGCTCCCAGTTCAGTTCCTGTCCTGGTTGGTTGGCCTCACATGTGGAATGCAACCATGTTACAACTAGTGATACACAACTATGTAGACTTCTCTGGGCCCTCGCCTCCACCCCCATGACCTCTAAACAATAAAATCTTAAATGTTTTTATGTGTGTGTGTATCTTTGTATGTACAGTTTTTAGTTTGTCACCATTTTACAAAAATGACCTGTTGTTTACTCAACCACAGCCAGAAGCATTTTCATTTGATTACAGATTAATCAATAACAATAATATATTTGATCTCCAGGAATTAAAAGACATTTTGCTCTGCCTTTCATTAGTCGTGTTAATGACCAAATCTCTTAACCTCATTGAACCTATTTGCTGAGGTATAAAGATGATGATTCTTACCTACCTTACTAAGAAGTTAACAGAGGCCACCTATTTAAGCATAGTCGTGAAAGTCCTTTGTAAGTTATGAAATGCTATATGAGCATGAATCATTGTTATAACGACTCCCTTAAGACAAGAAGAAAGCTGGTTAAAGTTACCCTTGCATTTTTTATGTCTTATTCCTTGATTTGCATAAAACAAATGAACTGAGGAAGGTACTCTGTCTCCAATTGCACAGGGTTAATGTCCTCTGGGTTTATCTCATTAATGAAGAGTCCTGATCTAGTCATGCACGATTCTGCCTCTAATAGATCAAGTTTAGGAGATTGGGCTTTCCCACTGGTCATCTTTACTAATTTGAAAATGCTCTCTCCTGTTTTAGGAATACTGAAGAAATTTGAGGAAGAAGACTTAGATGACAGTTTAAGAAAACGCTTGAAGGACTCAAGTGAAATACCTGGTGCTCTATGGCATATTTATGCTGGGAAAGACATTGACAAGATAAGGGAATTTCTTCAAAAGGTATAATTTAGGTTGCAAATAGTTTATTTCCACATGGAGCAAGGACTCACTAATTATTAATTTAACTTCATTTGGTGTTCAGCAATATAAGAATGATTTTTTACTTTAAATAAGGAGGGCTTTTTGTTATGTTTGTTGTTGTAGAAAGTCAAATGCTCTTTACTCTTTTTACACTTGCTCCTTTTAAAGATTTATTTTTATTATTTGAGAGAGAGCAAGATGTGGGGAGGGCCCAGAGCAGTCTCCATAGTTGTACATCATTAGTTGTGACATAAGTTTTATTCCACACAAATGGATGTGGGTCTGCAGGGCAGAAACCGAACTGAGCGCCCTCCTGCATGGGAGGTGAGAATCTTCACCACCATCCTTGTGGTTATAGTTATACCACACAGTTCAGCATATGGGTTTTCATGGGCCCGGGGTATAATTTGATCTTGGACCTTGCAATTGCAAGGCAAGCATTCAACCTGCTGAGCTATCCTGGCATCCTTCTCTTGCTCCTTTTAAAGCCCATTTCATGTTAATGACATTTCATGTTGAGCGTCATTTCTTCTCAGTTGCTAATATTCCCCATCCCCTTATAGTAAAGAAATAATCCATTGATGAATCAGATGTTAACCTTGAATAATGATAAGGAACTACGGAAAAGAAAAACGAATGTATCATAGAAACATCTAGAGAATGTAATATCTTTATTTTTTTTTTAATTTGATATCTTTTGCTGTTGACCTAGGAAATAATTCTACTCCATCACATCTGATTGTTCTGTGATACTTTTATCAATAAAATGAAATTTTGAATAATTGTTTCTTTAATTTAGTTAGGACACTAAATTAAAAGTGATACAAAATCTGAAATGGTTCAGACCCTTTGCTCAGATATTTCCTAAATTTTGTAATTAGAGGGATTTCTTTTAAGGGATCACCACTGCTGCTTTACTTACTGTATATACTTCATCTTCCTTCTGAAGGGACTTAAGGTCCATCTTTGGTCAGTGGGTATAGCCCTGTACCTACTACTGTCTTATCCTAGAGTACCTATCAATATTTTTAATTAAAATATAAATTAAACTTATTAAAGCAGATTATTCACTGGTTAATAAAGAGTCTCTTCACTTGATCTGTCAAGGGTCAGAAGAAGGTTAGCACAATCAAGGTATTTATCTTTGTACCTACCTTAAAAAAGAGGGGGATCAAGAAATATTTATGGGGGAAGCCAGGATGGCTCAGTGGGTTTGAGCGCTCACTTTGCAGCGCTGGGGACCGGGGATTGAGTCCCGGCCCCGGCCCGTGCGGACCCGTGTGCTGAACTGGGAGTTCCCCCAGTTTAGTTCTCACTCTGTCTCTGTATCTCTCACTCCATCAAAAATAAATAAATAAAAAATATATATATATTTATGAAGTCTACATATATAAATGGATTGACTTTGGAGAAGCTGCTAAACTGGGAGTGTCCAACCTTTTGGCTTTCCTGGGCCACATTGTAAGAAGAATGAATTATCTTAGGCCACATAAGATACACTAACACTGGCTATAGCTGAAGAGCTAAAAAAAAAAAAAAAAAATCATTAAGAAAAAGTCTTACGATATTTTAAGAGAGTTTACAAATTTGTGTTGGGCTGCATTCAAAGCTGTCCTGGGCCACCTGTGGCCTGTGGGCCGAGGGTTGGACAAGTTTGTTCTAAACTAAGCTTTTTCCTCATGTCTGTGTTGTACTCTTGAAACAGTTTGTAAAGAAGGGACCAAATGAATGTGAACTTCATAATGGAAGGAAGAGATAAGAAGGGAGTACGATCCACTTTATTAACAGTGTGTGTTAGTGTGCAATATTGTTTTAATGTTCTTTCACTTTTCAAATTGTAGAATAGTAATTTCTTCAATTTTAAAAGCTCAGTTATTCCAGAAGATTCTTAAGAACTAAAGACTGTTTTTAAAGAAAATCAGCATTTAACTGAATAGGATTTACCATTTCCCTTACTAAATTGAGTTGCATATTTTAATTTTAATCTGTATTTTAGATTTCAAAAGAACAAGGCCTTGAAGTTCTACCAGAACATGATCCAATACGTGACCAAAGTTGGTATATGAACAAAAAACTCCGCCAAAGACTGCTTGAGGAATATGGAGTCAGAACCTGCACTCTTATTCAGTTCCTTGGTGATGCCATTGTCTTACCAGCAGGAGCACTTCATCAGGTACATAATAACTTGTTTCTAAGACACCTGTTACTGAAAGAACCAGTTTTGAGAAAAAAAAAAAAAAAATGTTCAGAGTATACTAAATGCAAGTAAATGTCTGCTGACACCAGTGGGCCTCTTTATTAAGAAATCACTAAAAATAACTTTGCAGTTCTTGAAAATATCTGACATAATTAAATGCTCTAAGAGTTTAAATTGTTTAAACATGGGCCATATTTTCTTTTTTTTGTATTGCCTCTGATTTAGTGAATTGAAATCTAATTTTAAGATTTTTTTTGAGAAAATGATATATATAGCATTATCTTTAAATAACATTTTGTTAATGCTGTAGAAGTTTAACTTTTGCTTATATCAACTAGCCTGTAGAAAAATTGGTTTCCTTATAAGTGGTTTTGCTTAAAGTCACAGAATCTTACCATGTTAAGAGAGGATTTTACTGTGCTAGCTATACGAGACCTGTCTGGAAAGTATCTAGCCATGGAATTGCTCTCATAGTGACAAATGACTAGATTTATTTTTCTGGACAGCCTTCATATATTCAGTTCTTGATAGCTGAGACTTAATAGTGTGAGGGGGAATATTAAAACTCAGAGACCATACCTTTTATTTTATAAGGTACTAAGTATGAGTAGAATGTATTACTGGCTAAATCAGGCATGTCCAACCTGCAGCCCGTTGTCTTTGAATACAGCCCCACACAAATTCTTAATACGTGAGATTTTTTGCAACCATTTTTTTAGCTCATCAGCTATCATAAGTGTTAGTGTGTTTTATGTATGGCCCTAGACAAATCTTCCAGTGTGGGCCAGGGAAACTAAAAGTTTGGACACTGCTGGGCTAGATCATTCCAAAATTTGGACTTATAGTGTGTATCTTCCATCTCTCTTTGCTAGCATAGCAATAACATGTCCAAAGAAAGATGGTATGTGAGTAAAAATAGCTATTGAGCTACAAAACTTAAAAACTAAACACCTAATCTTTATTTCTGTGGTTTGACTGTGTGACACCTTGGAAGAGAATGGCACAGAATAGATGGTGGGTATGGAGGACTGGACTAAAAGCATAAAGTTAATTTCTATAAGTAGATTGGAGCTACCACAGACCATTTTAGCCCTTGTAGTAACAAAGTATGCAAAGGAAACTTGAGAACCCCAAAAGCTATTATACCTTCCAATTGGTAATTGAGATACATTTGATGTGTAGTTTTAAGAAGGAAAGTTTCCCACATTTTATATAACTATATATGCAATTACTGACTGTTTAGCATTTGTGATACTATATTAGCATAAATGTTCCTTAACTGATACCTGTTGCTTAGTTTTTTGTTTTGTTTTGTTTTTTGTTGTGTTGCTTAGTTTTTAAGATGTGAAGTCAGGGTTAGATTTGTCTTTCTTAGATCTTAAATACCATTTTTGATAGCAAAAAATGAACATAATATATGTATAGCTTTCTCTATAATAACTTCTTGGAGAGAAAAAAAATGTTTGTTAAATTATTTTATTTTACTATGGACTTACATGATCATCAGAGTTTAGATTGTATTATATGTATGATTCAAGTTTAACTGGGATTCACCCCTACATACCTTTCTTTTTTGCCTTATAGCCTCTTATCAGAAAATAACTAAACTATATTCAAATGGGAAATGCCCTTAAATGGGTAGTAGCCTATTTAAGACAACACTACAGTAAATATTTTTGTAAATGGGAATAATTCTTTTGATAATACAAAACATAAGTTTCCTTGAAAATTGTTACTCACATATTCAACTTACCCCATATTCATTGTCTTAGCATTGACCTGGACTGTGCAGATATCTTTTAAAATGTATAATTTGCATATAGTAAAATACACCTTTTCAGTGTACAGTTCTGTAAGTTTTGATAAATGTATAGTTAAATTTGTCAACACAATTAAAATACAGAACACTTCTATCACTCCCAAGAAATTCACCCCTGGTTCTTTTTAGTCAACCTCTCCCACCCGACATTCCTACACCACTTGTCTGTTTTCTGTCCCTATAGTTCTGCCTTTATATGAATGTCATATAGTTGGAATCATACCATATGTACATACTATGAGTCTGGCTTTTCTTATTTTTATCCATATTGTATTACTAAAAGTAGTTTCCTTTTTATGGCTGGGTAGTTGTTTATTATATAAATATTACCATAGTTTTTTTTGTTGTTGTTTTTAATCCATTCTCCAATTGAAGAACATTTGGGTTGTTTCTAGTTTAGGTCAATATTCACATACATGTTTTTGTATGAACATAGGTTTTCATTGCAGTTGGTTAAATGCCGAGTTAGTGGGATTGCCTGGTCACATGATAAATGTATGATTCACTTTATAAGAAACCTCCAGGCCACCCCCAAAGCAGTGTATGAGTGCTGACCCGAAAGCATCCAGCCATGTAATATGAAAAATTGAGGCATTTATGGCTGGATTTTTTCTGATAACCTTCCTATGTGTGGGTTATGTTAACTCTACTTAGTGTTAGTTGTTTTTTAAGCATTTGAGTAAGTGTGTGTTAGTATTTCAGTGTGGTTTTAATTTACATTGTCTTTATTAAATACTTTGAGCATCTTTTTATGTGCTTATTTGCCATCTGCATACCTGTTTTAGTAAACATGTTTAAGTATTTTATCCATTTTCATAATTGGGTTTTCTTTTTCTTACTGAGTTTTTAAGTGTTCTTTTATCTACTTAAAAAACCTTTGTCTGTTGTGGACTTTAAAATATATTCTCCTAGTTGTTGGTTTGTCTTTCCATTTTCTTAATGGTGTCTTTCAAAGAACAGAAGCTATATAAGTTCATTAATCATTTTTTTTATGTATCATACTTTTATTGATGTATCTATAAGTTTTTTGTGTGGCCCAAGATCACAAAGATTTTCTCTTATATTTTCTTCTAGAGGTTTTATAGTTGTTATTATCTTTCATTTAGGTCCATGGCCCATTTTTAGCTAATTGTTGTATATAATGTAAGTATTGGATCAAGGTGCCAGTTTTTGCATATGGACATTCAGTTGTTCCTATACACTTTGTTGAAAAGACTGCTTTTAAGTATTTTTTCTTTAGAAAATACAATATTCATACAATTTTTTTTTAAATATTTATTTATTTATTTTTATTGTTTTTGACAGAGAGAGAACTGAACTGGGTGAACTCCCCAGCTCAGCATATGGGTTCGCAAGGGCCGGGGCCAGGATTTGATCCCAGGTCCCCAGCGCTGCAAAGTGAGTGCTTAACTCACTGAGCCATCCCGGCTTCCCGTGTTCATACGATTTTTAAAAATTCAAACTATACAAAAGGGTTCACAGTGAAAATCCAGTCTTTTTCTCACCTTTCCCCTCAGTGCTTCTGCATAAATAACCACTGTTACCACAGAGCAATTCCATGCATGTACATGGCCTGCTGCTGCTTCTACTTTCTTGTGGGGGGAGAATGAGAAGAGCCCTGTTTTCTCAAAATAGTAGGCAAAATTATCTTGTTAAAAAGTTGGAGCTCACCTGTCACTCTGCTCAGAACCTCACAAGGCCCTAGACAATCTGCACTTATGTCCTTCCTGTAAACACACACACCACCCACCTTCCTGTTTCACTGCTCTCTTCTCTCTTGCTTCCTTGCCTTCATTGTGGTTTTCATGTACACCAAGCAAGTTCCCACCTCAGGGCCTCTGCTCAGTAATCCACTGTAATCCACTTGCCTAGAACTCTTTTTCCTCTAAGATATCTGTAAGATTTCCTTCCTTGCATTCTTTAAAGCTTAGCTCAGATGTCACCTTCTCAGTGAGGTCTTTATCCTAGTCTAAAACTGCAAATTATGTCACCCAACTCCCTGTGGTCATCCCTACTTTATTTTGCTCCATTGCACTCTGCCTTCTAACATGCTTCATAATTTACTTCGTTTATTGTCCTTCAAACCCTCCCCTGCCCCCACATTGGAATGTAAGCTTCATTAGGTCAGGGTTTTTTCTTTTCATTGTCCTCTACCATTCCTAGAATAATGCACTTAAATATTTGTGAAGCCTGAGGCATAAAAATATGTTCTTGAATACAACGTATTTTTTATGCAAGTATAGATGAAAACAAAATTGTAACTTCATAATTTATATATATTGTTCTCTTTATACAAATGTGTAAATTTTGGCCTCTTCCTGTGTCTTCTCTGACTACTTCAGAAACTTAGATTGAAATTTAACTTTCAATTATGACTATACACATAAGTACATAGAAATCATATTTTGAGATAATGTAGAAATTTTATTTATATTATAGAGAGCAATTTTTATCTGTGATGTTACATTTAAATAGACTGAAGCAGCATCTATGACCTATACTGACAGATTCTATTCTATGCCACTAAGTTGATGAATGTTCTAAGACAAAAATTTCTCTGCTGCATATTTTGGCATAGAACTGCCTACTATAAGAACAAGAATTTCTGTCTTCCTTTCCTTAATTGGTGTGATAATGACAACACTGTTATTGTACTCTATTGAAAGAGTGTTGTCCATGACTCAACTTTTGTGCTGGTAATACGGTTTTTGGAGAGAATTAAAAGGAAAAACTCTGGTCACTATATTGACTTGGATTTGAGATGCATCATTATTTACAACTTATTTAGTCCTTAAGGGGTCTTGAAAACTTTTCATTGACAGCTTCAGCACTTCCAGTAGACTATATACATGGTGGCCCTGAATTATTCTCATGCTCTAAGCCCGTACTTCTCACATTTTAGCATACATCAAAATTTCCTGGAGGGCTTGATAAAAAACACAGATTGCAAAATCTCACCCCCAGAATTTCTGATTTAATGGGTCTGAAGAGGCATCTGAGATTCCACATTTCTAAGAAGTTTCCAGGTGCTGCTGATAGTACTGTACTCTCCAGGGACCATGCTTTGAAAACCATGCAGATAGGAACCCGTTACAAACAAACTCAAGACACCTGCCAAAAAAAACTTAAGACCAAAGTGCTAGAGAAAAAGCAACATTCTATTCTTTGGTTTTCAGCAGTGAGCAAGTACTTTCAGATGCCAAGCTTAGGGAACAGGTACAAACGTCTCTATCTAGGGGACTTAAGATTAAATTTTTTTCTGGCTTAAGTGTCTGGTAACAGTGGTCGCCTCTGGAAGAGAAGCACTGAGGGGAAAGGTAAGGTGAGAAAGTTCTAAGCTGAGTGAAAGTGTCATAGCCACAGCCCTCTTTATATTTTAATAACTACTCTAGAATTGCAGACTTAAAAATCTGCTGTTGGCAAACCTAAGTCTGCAAAATTTCTGTATATGCTTCGAAAAAAGAGGTTTAGGCTAGCCTTTATTTTAAACAGCTAATTTTTTTTAAATGAACATGTAATTCTTAGTGATAAATTTGCCCTTACCTTTTAGCTTAATTGATTGTGTTCGGTTATGCATTCATGTGACTAACAGGACTTTAGCAAAATTTTTCTGTTCTTAAATTCTCACAAGTCTCTAATCACAGTGTCAAGATAATGACCTTCGTACTATGTGCACAAAAGAGTTGTATTTTCTTAACATTACCTATTTTTGAATACAATTCATCCTTTAAGGTGAACATGAATAACACAATCTGTCAGGGGAGTGAAATGTAAAAAGGTGGCTAAAGAAAAGGGATAAGAGGAATGGGAAGTTTAAATGTGTTACATGTTAAAACTGAACCTTGCCCCTTGAAACTAACCCTTAAGCCTTTAAGCAAAATAAAGCAGGTGGAGGTCATTAGTAAACAAAAGCATATTGTAAGCACTAATGAAAGTCATTGTTCTAAAAGTGATTTTAAGACAACCATAAACTGGCGAAGACTGACAATCAACGTTTTCAGAACTCTGAAATCTAACCCAGGACTTATATCAACCACAGGGGACTGCTTAATGAAGAAAAGGGCAACTGATTTTTCATGTTTAAGGTCAGGTCACAGGCTGACTGACCACCGAGATAATAGAACAGAGATGCCAGGATCATACCCAACAAGTAATACAGTCCTTGCAAAAATAGTTTGGAAAAGTCACAAAACAAATGGATGGTGATAGTCCTCCAAAATCAACAGGAGCAGACCCTGAAGCCAGGGGGGAGAATCAGATTTCCAGTTACCACATTATAATGTTCAGATGCCCAGTTTTCAACAAGAATTGACAAGCATACACAGAAATGGAAAAGTATAGCCCATTCATAAGGAAAAAAAATTGGCTGAAGCTATCCAAAGCTGTCCCCGAAGGAGCCAATGTTAGACTTAGTAGACAGACTTTAAGTCAACTGTCTTAAATATTACCGAAGAGCTAAAGGAAACCAGGGAAAATTATATATAACAAAATTATAATACCAATGAAAAGAGAAATTATAAAAACAGTAGAGCTAGATATGCTAAATGGTACATACTAGAATTTTTAAAGAACTTCACAGCATGTTCAGGTAAGTGAAAGACAGAACAGGGCCTTTGGAGACTGCTGGTGTGGCGGCATTAACGTAGCACTGTAAAGCCTCTGTTCAACAGTATATCACAGGAGCTGACTTCCTGTTGACTTACCATTTATTGGCTGATTTATATTGGAATAGGCACTGAACCTCTAATCTATAGTTGCCTGCTCGGTGAAATAGAGCATCTGTTTTACAGACACATAATAAACATTCAGTGAAACTACAGCAGTACTGCAAATGTGAAGCATCCACTATGCTCATCTTCCAGAGGAACCAGCACCCTAATGATTAAAAAAGGAAGTTTCATTCATATATATGTATTATAAATGTACATGCTGTTGAGTTACCAGTAGAGGCAGGTGCTAGAGTTAAAAACTGCAGGCTTCAGCCGCTGTTCATGTAGTCATACCCAGAGGAGGAATTCCATCCCCTTTGGAATTCATCACTCATAAAATAGATTTTTTTAACAGTGTTGTTTCCCACTTAACTATCTCTCTTTTCTCACTTGCAATTAAATTTATTTTTATTCTTTTAAAAATTATAATAAATTTTAAGTGCTTAGATTTCACTTACTTTACCTTTCTCAGGGAATTATCTGGTATCTTTTAAAGATTTATTTTTATTGTTTTTGACACAGAGAGAGACAGAGGCAGAGAGAAGGGGAGGGCCCAGAATAGTCTCCATAGTTGCACATCATTGGTTTTTCCACATAGTTTCATTCCACAGGTGGGCGCCGGGCTGCACAGGGCAGGAACTGGGCCAGGGTCTTAACCCTGTTGAGAACCGAACTGGGTACACTCCCCAATTCAGCATATGGGTCCACATGGACCGGGGACGAGATTTGATCCTTGGTCCCTGGGGCTGCAAAGTGAGCACTTAACCCACTGAGCCATCCCAGCTTCCCCTGATATCTTTTAATATCACTAGAAGACAACCTAGAAACACCACAAAATCCAGATTGGATCAGCTTGGTCCTTTCTCTGTCATTGTACTTAGCATTAATAGAAAGCAGTTCTAAGAAATACTGAATTGTGGAGTCATTTTATACCTGCTGAACAAATAACAGATAAGACATTGGTGACTGGCTTCTTGTACTGTATTTTCCGGCGTATAAGACGACCCCCTAATTTTACAGTTAAAACATAGGTTTAGGCCTATATTCGCTGTATAAGACTACCCCCCACTCCCGAGGCAACACCAGTTCTTTTTTTAATTAAATTTTTAATGAATGACATTTTTCGAACATACTGTAATATACCGTACATTGATACGATAAATGGGAGGTTTCTTCACAAATGGCAATGCCATGAACTTGACCGAGAAACAAGAAATCCGAAAGAGAACTGAACTGTAAGGAAGCGATTTAAGGAAGCGACACGGGAGATTGAGTGGCTAATCAAATGCGAGCCTTTATTGGGGGTGGGGGGCTCCCGGGTGACATCCTTTGGTCCAAGGGAAAAGGTCTGGGCCGAAGAATGCACGCGCGGGGAAGGGAGTGAGGGGGTTAAATAGGGCTCTGGGGCCGGGGAGAGGCGGATCAGGTGGCCAAAGGAAGTCCTGCCTTGGAAAGTTCCCAGGCAGGTTACAGACACATCCTATTTGCCCGGGTCCCTGAGGCCCACCAACCTTACATTCCGACCTTTTTTGGTATAAAAGGGGTGTTGTTCTGTCTCAAGCTACTTCCTGCTGGACAGGGGCAATGAAGGGAGGTCAGCGGCAGGGGGTTCGGTTGGAAGGCGGGCATATGGATGGAGAAGCATTTGGTTGATAGCGATTCAGACTTCCTGCATGCGGCTGTGGATGTGTCCCAGGGCTCCTCCGCCTTGCCTGTAGTGACAAGGGAGGAAGCCAGAGAAATGCCCACAACCATAGGGAAGCAGAAGAACATTAACGATGATGGCATCATCTGGAAAGAAAATTACATGAAGAACTTGCAGAAAACGCTTGTTTGTGACTGACTGGGATGGTAAGGGTTTTTCTAGGCAGAGGAGCATTGTGAGCTTAAAATCCTTCAAAATCCTCATCATGTTCTTCTTCTGACATCATAAGTTCATCAATGACCTTGTGGTACATTTGTAAGACAGTCATCATATGGATCCAATTCCGAATCAGATGGTGTGGCTTCAGCTTCGGCTTCCCCTTCATCTTGCCACAAGCAGTCATCCTCCATACCGTCCAAAGAATTTGGCTGAGTTAGAGAGGCGGTCCGAGCAGCTTTGCAGTGATTGGTGCGGGATCGAGTTGGAAAATTAGTTTACCGGCGTATCAAGACGTTTTTCGGGATATACTCGGCGTATAAGACGACCCCCGATTTTCGGTTGACTTTTTTTCGTTTCAAAAGTTGTCTTATACGCCGGAAAATTTAGTTAGGAGACAACTGTTGAAAAACAGTGGTATTGATCCTATAGGACAGGGGTCTCCAAACTACGGCCCGCGGGCCGGATACGGCCCTCGAGGCCCTCTCATCCGGCCCGTGGAGACCTTTTTATCTGAATAAAATAATATTAAATAAATAATTAAAAACAACATCTATGTTTTGCTTCTTTTTTATTTGGACCTCGAGTGTGTAGTCGGCCCCCAAACTGCTGTTTGATAGTTAATGCGGCCTGCGGGCTGAAAAGTTTGGAGACCCCTGCTATAGGAGATTGAAGAATAGGATAGTATCTTTAATTGGTTAATTTGAAAGAAAGGCACAAACAAAATCTGAAACTCTTGTCACTAGATCTGTCTAGAAATATAGTTTCATCCCAGTTCCTCACAGATAACCAAACTAGTTTCACTTCCATTTTTAAAAATCTGTGCTCTGGTATAAAAGTTAACAGTGAAATGCTCAAACTGCTGAAAGCCAAAGGAGGAATGACAAACATCCAGAGTAAAAACACTTTCTAGTTAACTTTCTTTTTAAGTCCACCCTGACAAAATTGATAAATTAAGATCTGATTATTAGCTCTCTGAAGGATTCCTAGAAAAGATCTTTCCTTTTCATTATTTAAGAATATTTTATTGCCAAGTCACTTTACATGAACCTTTTCAATAGTAACAACTTTCTCATAAAAGTTGGTCGTCTGCTGGGAAATGCAATTTTATTTTGGGGAAAGTTAAGCTCTCTAGTGAATTGTCCTTTGTGTGTACTGTTACTAGACAACTTGGATTTTCTTTATACCCACCTAAAATTTACATTTTACTGTTTTTGTCTTTGGGAATAGGTACAGAATTTTCACAGCTGTATTCAGGTAACTGAAGACTTTGTGTCTCCAGAACATCTTGTACAGTCATTTCATTTAACACAGGAACTGAGACTTTTAAAGGAAGAAATTAATTATGATGATAAACTACAGGTAAGAGATGAGTTTGCTAACTAGCTCCTGTCCTGCAAGCTGTTAATATTCAGAAATGTGGTCATGTATAACAGCTTAGACAGCCATAGCCTATTTTTTCACATTAGATAATGACCAAAGATTAAAACCAGTACGTATTTAATTGTATGACTTTCAGTGGCCCTTATTTTAACTTTTAACATTTTTTAATTCTGACATTTATTACTCTTGAATTTGGCTTAACTCCATTAAAATATTTTTTAATGTAACAGTTTTCATTTATTAATTTACCTTCAGCTAAAATGATTAGAAATACAAACATCTCTTTCAGGTTAAAAACCTCTTGTATCATGCAGTCAAGGAAATGGTGAGAGCTTTGAAGATACATGAAGATGAAACAGAGGATATGGAAGAAAATTAGGTGTGTTCCAGTTTGCTGATTTTAGATCATTGAACTGGTATTACTCTTGAAAGATAATATATGTGTACACTGACTTAAGCTTCATAAAACCATCAGTGCCAAGAAATTCTCTTTGTAGTAATTACTTGTTACTGACACCGCAGCAGTATAGCCTAAGTCACAGCTCCTATGATTCATTGTTAGTTATTAAAACAAGCTACACTTAAAAAAGCAGCACTTCATAGCTGTTTTTGTATTATAGTGTATATGCTGTTTGTGAAAAAATGCAAGATTTAAAATGATGTATTTATTTTTGGAAAAAAAAACGAAATTCTATGCTATATTGTTGATCAAGTGTAAATGTGACCTTGTACAGTTTACTAAAATAACTGATATTTTTCACTACATTGAGACAGTTACTGTGAGAATAGGACACAAACACCAGCTATTGCCTGCATTTGGGAAATTGCTGAATCGCACAGCGTTCATGTCATAATCAGAAAATTACTGCCAAATAATTGTAAAATGTGTAAAATATAAAGTATATAAAGTAGATACTAAATACAGACACTTCAATATTTTGTTGAAGCTATTGACTGTACAATTAAACATTTTCAAAAGGTGTAATTTATTTAAAATTGTCTCATTTTGGTAAAATTTATGTGAACTTTTAAAGCTAAATATTAAACTTAATATGCTATGTAAATATATACATATATACATTTAATGATGTATTTTTTTAAAACATTGGCTTGCTTTTATTTGTTAAGTGCAAGTGTTACATATGGCTTTGTACATTGAAGTTGAAAGGGGTTTTACATTTTCCATTAAAAGGTCTTTATCAAAAATTGGCTTGCTTCTTCATCTTCACGGTGACTTACCAGCATTTATCTTATCTTGTGATACTATGTTCTTTTCTGGAACATTTCCCCTTGTCTTTTATTCTTGTGACCTTTTTTCAGCTTTCTTTAGACTTTATGGGCCATCACAAATAAGTGCCTCAGCTTAATTGTCCTTTCGCCCAAATAGAGAAATTCAGTTAACTCAAATATTTGGTATTTATGAACACATTTGATTAAAAAAAGGAATATATGAATTTTAAAACCTATCATAAGAGTGTGTGGTCAGTTTCAAATAAGTGGTTTTCCCAGCAGAGATAACTGCTAATATACTGTTGGGGGTTGGAGGAGGAGAAGGGAAGCAAGCAGGTGGCATGGAAGAGCAGAGCCTGAAGGCAGCCTGCATTGAAGATAGGAAGTCTTCTGCTGTGTGACTGGTAAGTTGCTTTACATTAGAGTCTTGATTTTAATGGACTGTACAAACAACTTAGTAAAATTCCATAATCTTGGTAAGATTTCATAATCTTGGTAAATCAGTGTCTCAGCTGTCTTCGTGTCAGCATGTGGTGCTGTCTTGCTGAGTGTGCTGTTTGTTGGATGTTTTTGTGTTCAGTCTTGAGAAAGTCCAGGTTTTAATTAGAGCACCAAGCATTTAATTTCTTGTTAAACTGAGTAAGAGTGTTAGTCCAAGTTGATGGGGATAATGCCATGAGAGGTGTCAGGGTGGCCAGTAATGATCAGAACTGAAGAAAACAGCAACAATTGGTCAAATTGTGCATCAAAATCATCGGCTGACTGAGAAGCATAGAGGACCAAGTAAACATTAGTAGAGAAACAGAAAAATCTTAAATCTTGGCATGAGAGAGGTATATGCAAAAGTGGCCTTGAAGAAACTCGCCAATGAACAAAAAAAAGCAAAGGAAAGTTGAAGTTTGCCAAGATATTTTGGAGAAGCAAGATGATTTGGGCCATGTTATCACTGGTAATCAAACATGGCTGTACCAATACGACCTTGAAACAGCATTAAAGTGCACAATGGAAATCAGCCAATTCTCCATGACCAAAAGGGTTAAGAGTCCAAATCAAGAGTCTAAAGGATATTCCTTACCTTTTTTGATATCAGGGATTGTTCATTACGAATTTGTGCCAGCCGGACAGTAAACCAAATTGACTATTTGGAAGTGCTAAAAAGACTGCATGAAAAAATTAGACTAAAACAACCTGAACTTTTCACCAGTAACTCATGGCTCTTGCATCATGACAATGCAACTGTTCACATGGCACTGAAGGAGTTTTTAGCCAGTCAGCAAATAATTGTATTGGAACACTCTCCCTACTCAGCTGATCTGGCCCCCAATCACTTCTTTCTTCACTGGAAGATAAAGGAAATATTAAAAGGAAGACATTTTTATGACATTCAAGACATTAAGGGTAATAAAACAACAGTTCTGATGGCCATTCCGGAAGGGCTCCAGAATTGCTTTGAAGAGTGGACTTGGCGCTGATGTCGATACATAGAAGAGTGCTCTGAATGTGACTAATGATAATGCAACAATGAGGTATGTAGCACTTTTTCTAGGCTCGGTTCATGAACTTAATTGTCACACCTCTTAATCTAGTTGCCTTGGAGCATAAATTAAAGCAAGACTAAGTACCTAAAAGATACCTTATACATGCAAACTATATCTGTGACGTTCTCTTCACTGTAACTTCTAAGTTAGCCTTCTTTAAAAGTCACTACTCTTAAGGTTCATCACATGGTCCAAAAAGAAGGGAAAAGAATGTAACCAGGACTATGTATCCAGCTAGATAATATGAAAAATAGAGACATTTATGGCTGGATTATTTCCAGGCAGCCCTCATATGTGTATATATATGTACAGTAGACTTTTGGTTAACCAGCACCCATGGGGATTGGTACATACCGGATAAATGTAAGTAGACTCTCCATTAACTAGAACTCCAGCAACTACCAAAAAATTTTGCCAGTTGCTTGAGTTCCAGAAGTCCTAGTGGTTTCTTTCACCATTCTCTACAGCCAATGAGCAAGGCAAAGCCAATATAGGGGGAAAGGAATGCGTGTATTGATGTGTGCAGCTTGGGCAGCTGCTTGTTCCTCCACTGAGTTTATTTTTTTACTTTTGATACCATTTTTCATAATGTACCTCAACTTATTAAATGTTATCTTTTGCTTAACACTTTCATAGGTTACACCTGCTCCCTAATTATCTAACCACCTTTGTTTCCCTGTACTTCTGGACTCTGGTAATCTTAAAGGTACTGTCATTGGTATCTTTGTTTCCTTCATCCTTTTCTGCTTTTATAGCAAGAGTAGCATACTCTTTTCCCAATTTAATGTCTACCAGAGAAGCTGAGAACCACCAAAACTGGTGCCAGCTTTATTGGGGCCCTTTTGGCTATTGAGCAGTCCTCTAACCTAGAGAGCATATTCTAAGTGGTTTCAAATCCATGATCTGATCCTCTCACTTTCAGAAAATGGTAGGACAATCCACATGAGCCTCCCCAAATTTCCTGTGTCTTGCCATGATCTGATTTGACCCAAGTTTACAGTTCCTCTTCCCTGTTTCTGATTTCATGCCTTTGTTCATGCCATTATCTCCCTAACAAGTCATTTCCCTCCCCTGATCCCTGTTATTCCAAGGGCTGCACTAGCAGCTGTGTTTTTCCTCTATAAGATGCCCCCATGTATAAAATGACCCTTAACTTTCCTAACCCAGCTTTAGGAAATCAATACACAGGTTACTCCCATGTATATGATGAACCCCAATTTTTGGTCTAAGATTTTAGACAAAAAGTCTTACACACATAAAACTGAACCCCAATTTTTGGTCTAAGATTTTAGAAGTCTTATACACATAAAACTATGTATGGTACTTTATAGTTTTAGTGGCAGTAGTACATTAAATAATCTGGTGGTTATATTTGTATTACACATTTAAGTTGAGGCTTTCTTTTTGCCTGTACATATCTATAAATCAGTCTTGGGTGAGAATATTTACTAGAGTATGTAAATACTAGTAACCAACTATAAAGATTTTTTTTTCCTTTCTGACAGAGAGAAGTGGAAGGGCCCAGAGCAGTCTCCATAGCTGTACATCACCAGCCTTCAACATAGTTTCGTTCTACACAGGTGCGCAGGTGGACACACAGGGCAGGAGCTGGGCTAGGGGCCTCCTGCATGGGAGACACGCCCCCCTCAAGACCGGTAGAACAAGGAAGCGAGAACTAAACTGGGAGCTTCCCATATGGGAAGCACACCCCAGTTCAGCATATGGGTCCGCAAGGGCTGCGTCTGAGACTCGATCCTTGGTCCCCAGGATTGCAAAGCAGGCACTGAACCCACCAAGCCATCCCAGCTTCCCCCTACAAAAATTTTTTAACTGCGACCCACCACACTCTCTTTGACCCAACAACTTCTTCACCATCCACAAGATGGCAATGTTAGTATAAGTCTTAAAAGGATGATTCCCCCGGAACAAAATAAGCAAATCTGAAGAAACTTCTTTTTTTAACGGCCATGTCTCCAATTAGGCTACACTGGGATTATAACAAATTATGAGAAAAAATAACTTTTGATCTTTACATATGCAGAATACTGGTCTAGAATAATTCAGTAGCTATTAACATTTCATGTCTTGACTCTTCAAATAAGTTCTAAAAAGCTTTAATCACAACTCCCCTAGAAGTGAGAAGGGCTACCACAGAAAATGGACATTAGGCTTCTTTCAGTTGTGTATAAGGATCAATTCAACTTTCACCAGGTGATTTTCAACTTCTTGGGGAAGAATAGTAGCTGAGGTGCAATGCTATGTGTGTCTGAAGAGAAATCTGACCAAGTTCCTTGGCCAGAGTAGAAAAACTAAAGACAATTGAGCCCAGTGTGGCCCAATAAAAATAGTATAGGACTGCTAATCAGACCGAATGCTAGGCTTTGCTTTGTAAAATAGATCTTAAATGCCCTAAAAATTAGTACATCCTCATTTTTATCCTAATATAAGAAAAGTAGAAAGTATTAAAAGCAGAATAATGTATTGACTTATCTGAAAACAAAATATTTTCATAATCTGAATAAAACACTAGGGACAGATAATGGCTTTGAAGGAACTATTTTGAACATACCTTCTTCCTCTTCCCTTTTCTCTTATGCATGGTTTCAAGGAAGTATGGATTACCTGTGGTTACCATGGCAGTGTAAGCAAAGATTGTTAGTTACTATGTACTATTTTATAAAAAATGTTTCCTTGTCATTCTGTGAAAACCTGACAAAGGACTCAGGGTTAGCTTTTCAGACCTTTTTAACACCCAGCTAGTTATTCAGTTTAGCAAGAGGCCATCGCTGAAGTCTTGAAGGATCAGACCTGCTAAACTTCCTATACATGCATTGCTACCTTGTGGAAACAAACTATTCTTAAATCCCTTTCAGTGTCTTAGAGAAGACACAAGGATACCTAAAAACCTCAACTAGGAGATAATGGGCCATGTGTTCAGAGAGAAGTGGAAGTCTATATTTGAATAAGTGTTTTTTAAATGCTCTGTAATGGGGAAGCCAGGATGGCTCAGTGGGCTAAGTGCTCACCTTGCAGCCCCAGGGACTGAGGATCAAGTCCTGGCCCTGGCCCATGGAGACCCATGTACTGAACTAGGGATGTGCTTTCCCCTGTGGGAGGCCCCAGAATGAAACCATGTCAAAAAAACTTGACGTACAACTATGGAGACTGCTCTGGGCTCTCCCCCTTCTGTCTCTCTCCCTCTCAAAAACAATAAAATCTTTAAATACTTCTAAGACACTGCTAGGATGCTGCAAAAATACCATGTCATCTTGGTTAAAAGACACATTCTATTAAGACTCAAACACAACTTAAAAACTAGATTAAACAAAACTACTACTAAATAGTGTAAATGAGCTTCAAAGAGATCAAAAAAGATTAGTTCATTTAACATGCATTTTTTAGTGGAAATGCATAGATAAGAGGGTCTTGTAAAATCCATTAAACTGCTAACTGATGAGGGCAGGGCAGGAGAGCAAAGGTAGAGGCAATGTGGTTTTGAAAGTGCTCTTGTCAAAACTTACAAAGCTCATTTTTCCTAAAAAATGGTAGGCTAATTCTTGGCACAAACTTTTAAATCTTGTTTTATAAGGAAAGTTAGACAAGCAAATTGTACAACACTTGAGATGGACAAATTAACAGAGTAGAACTCTTATTTTAAGAAGCTAGTTCATTTATTTCATCTCTAAGCAAGATGACAAGAAACGTGACCTCGGCCTGGTCACTATCACATCCTCCTCATGCTAGTTTCAGCACTATAAACATGTGAGCCCAACCCCTACCCTCTCAAACCTCTTGTCCCTGATCCCTCAGGGAAGGCAGTATGGTGTTCAAGTTCTGTCACTCCCACAATACCACACAATATATTAAATCAGTGCTTTAAACATACCCAGTGGCTTGTACCCAAATGTGTTTCCCTTATATCCTCTTCCCATGGTGGAGCACCAGACTGCAGAGAGCAGTGAGCCTATGCAGTACCTCACCACCAAGATGCTGAGTGGCAGGTGCCCCAGGGACAGTGGTGGGCACCCTGAGCATTTTCCATATGTACTAGGGCAAGAAAAAGGCTGGGGACACATTTAGACTTCACTCAGGATCTTCCCTGCTTTCACCCTACCTTTTGGGGAAACTTGACTACAAAGCACTTAAGAAAAATCTTTTAACATAGCCAAGTAATCATTTGACACAGTCTTCAAATTCATATTCAAAATTTACAAAGAACATACAAAACTTGCTTTATCTACCAACAACATTCAACAAAGGTATAAAACACAATTACTTTATTGATTTGTTACAATCAAATACTGCCAACTAGAATTACTTCCACTCATGCATCATTAAAAACAAGGATATTTCCTTGGTATTTTCAAATGATGCATTATATAATAAACAAAAGTTAGAACTTAAAATGCACCCTGATTAATTATGTAAACTGGTAATTTTTTAAAAAGCATAACTAATAATTTGGTTCTTCATAAAATGGAAATTTAAATATTTCTCCTGATAATCTTGAGGTTATCATTATGTTACGAGTAGTGCAAAGTGTGGCACACAAGAGTTTCACCTAGAAAGGTGTGTCTTATACACCTTATTAAACAAATGAAATGTGCATAACAAAATGCATACAGTCAATGCATGATAGAAAGCATGTTTGAAATACAAGGCAGCCCCTCAGGCCACCATACCATTTAGGTTTTGCATTATCATTTATGGCATTATAGATTAATGAATGTAACATACTTTTATACATTATAACCCTGAAGATAAGAGTAACTTGCTTGAAAAAATTATTCCAGGTAGCCATTTGGTTTGTATCAGGAGAAAGAACCTCCGAGAGTTCAGTGTCTGCCAAATCTGGAATCATTAGCTCCAGTAAGTAAATCAGATGCGACATATTTCACAGTGACCATTTTCCAAGTCCTGGCAGTGTCTCTTCTCCAGTCTGCCAGCTGATGAAGCATCTCTGGGCTGACGCTTGCATGTGGTTTCTGCCCTCCCCACCTTTTTTTGCTTGATTAACTATTTCCTCTTCTCATCTCTTTTATGGACTTCCATTTTAATTATTCATAAGTCCCTTCAGAATATCCTCAGAAAGCTCCATAAGGGGAAGTTCTGGAGATGGAAAATCTAAGGGAGGAAGATTGGGTATTGGAATATCCTTGGCTTTCCCAGTATTGGCTGCAAGCTTCTGCCAGGTTGAAGAGGCTGTAGCAGTTTCTGAATGTGGCGGCAAGCTCCATAACTCTGACTTTTCAACAAAATCAGCATCTACATCCAGCTCCTTTTCTACAGGGCCTTTAAGAAGTCTGGCCTTTTCGGCCTTTAGTTGTTTATTTTCTTTCCTTAATCTTTCATTTTCAGCCACAAGGAATTCCACATGCATCTTTAAATCTGCTATTTTAGTTGCCTGCTCCTCTATAATTGTTTTATCATCTTTTGGGGCTTTGCTTCCAATGCATGGCTCTGTTGGCTCATGCTTCTGCTGAAGTAAGAAGAGTAGTGTGTCTGGATCCCTGTCAAAGAGCCCCTGAATTCCAGGTGGGCGATTCTCAGTGGAAGGGCTGTACTTCTGGGAGAGAAAGAGGCTCTGGCCTTCTGTGTCCTCAGCACAGGGCCTGTGAGATGCCTGGAGCTGGGCAGCCGCATCCCTGTCTGTGCTCTGCTGGGCTTTCAGTCTCTCCTCCCGCTTGGCCCTCTTCCACCTCTCTTGAATGAGGAGCAGCTGTTTCATGTGGCTATCCCTTTGCAGTTCCAGTGACAAATGAGCCTGTTACACAGAAGGAAAGGTACAATTTAACATTTTAAGTCGTTTAAGTAAAGAATGTTGAGAAAAGACTATTGCAAGGTCCTCCTTTCTGAATAATCCAATAACACTTAAAGTGAATATACTATGTAAGTCTGACTCCAAATCAACAACATACTGAATCAGATCTTTTCTGAATGTGCCTTAACCCTTTTAGCACGACAGGCCGATATATTAGCTTTTGCATCTCGGGCAAAAAGTGCAGCGGGTCGATATATCAGCTCATATGTAGACCATAATTAACCCTCTGCAGTGCCATTTGTACTGTGCTTAAAATTAGAAAACATTCCTTTTTAGACATTAGTTCTATAACTAGCCAAAAAGTTTTTATCAACAGGGTGTTCAGAAGGCTCAGTGCACGTCTCCATTACGTAGCTAACATGAGTAGTTCTATACAAAGAGAAGTACATGGGATGGAACACAACTTTGAGGTTCTCCTGATTTAGGAGCTGGCGATTTTTTCCCTGTCAGTAATAGCCTCTCACAGAAACGATCTCCTTAATTCAATTAGACATGTGCCAAGCACCTCCTATGTACCTGCCACTTTTATAATCAGGAAATTATCTTTGGATAATAGTATTTTTAAAACCTAGGCAGGCCCTCCCCAAACAGAGAAGACAATTTAAAGCCATTGGTGAAACAAATTTAAAAGTACCAGAATTGCTTAGGAATTCAGGAAAAGACAAGTTCAGATTTAAATTATCTTCAAAAAGGAAAGAGAAGGCCAACTGGCTTCCCCTTGGCCAAGCTTGCTTCCTTACTAGGAGCTACCGCTTAAAAGAACTGATTATCAGGAAAGGCCCTAAGAGGGAGGGGTCAAGTGAGGTCTCCAGAGGCTCCATCTGGCAATCAGGTCAAGGAGTAACCATTAGAGAAAGGATATAAGTGCCTGCATACCATGTCTGCTACATCAACAGCAGTTACTTAGTTTTCATTTCCTTAATAAAGTACTCTTCTCTTGCCCATGTATGTATTTTGACCATAGTGTTACAAGAGAGGCACAATTCTTTAATACACAACTCAAGTCTTCACAAGAAAATCCTAAAGCCTTGTAAATATTAAGTACCTCACCTGCTCAGACTGCGTCAGCTTCATGGCTTCAGAAAGATACGCTGGTTGGGAAAAAAAGTCACATTAATATATATGAGCATCATCATTTTGTACTTAACAAGTTAAAGGACAAGCTTTAATATTCCTCATGTGACAAAGAGAACTGATCTTAGAAGCTACCCTGTTTCCCCGAAAATAAGACAGTGTCTTATATTAATTTTTGCTCCCAAAGATGCGCTAGATCTTATTTTCGGGGGGATGCCTTATACGTATTTCAGCGAGAGGCAAAACTGTAAGTAGGTCTTATTTTGGGGGGATGTCTTACTTTCGGGGAAACACGGTAGCTATTCTGCTAGTTATCCTGTTCTTAGAAAAAAACAAGGTGGGGGTTTAAAAAAGATATCTGTGGAAATCAATTGTAGCTATTCATTACTCCATCTTGAAGGACTTTATTCTTTGAAACCCCTGTAGATTTCACAATTAAGAAAGATGGCCTAATCAGAAAAATAGGATTAGGCAAGGTTAAAAGTAAGTAAGAACCTACCAAAAGCCTATTATTCATTATGTTCACAAAAAATACCAAAAAAAAATGATTATCAATGACTTTACCCACATTTTGGCCTCCTTGCTTCTGAACTATGCCATCAGCTTGCTATGAATTAGGGAGTTAAAAGCCCTAAGAACTTGTTGGCATATTTACTGTAAGCACATTGGTGAGGATAGTACAATATCATTGATGAAGACCATGAATGGTCAGTAACTCAATAAACCTCTCTTGATCTTCAGATCAGTTCCTGGATGAGTTAATTTGTTTGAATTTAAATAGTGAGTATAAAAAAACCTTAATTTTCCTCTTTAAGCTGACTACTACAAAGATTAAGGCCAAGCTCTAAATATGTAAGACCTCTGTGCATTCTGTGAACAATACTCCCAATTCCTCCCCCATTTGGTCTTTATGGATTCCTCATCTACTTATTTTTAATCACGTTTTATATTTTGTTGTATTCCTCTGTAAGGTCTTTTATATCCTGTCTGGAATAAGACAGGATATAAATAATAAGTATTAATAGGCTGTACACAATCTCCATTTTTTCATCTCTTGGTTATTTCACCTAATTCTGCCTTGTCCACCTCAAGAGTAGATCCTAAAGGAGACAGAAATCAAATAACCTCTTTATCTTGACACATTTATAAAACAAACACTATCGGAACACTACAAAGTATACAGGCTATGGAGTCTCCTTAGCTAAATAATCTTGGGGTAAAATTTCAGTCTCAGAATCTCTTCTGATCTTTTGACAGTTGGACACAGACGCCCCTTCTTTTGCCTTAAGTTCTCACATCTCAGGCTTTCCTTCCTATCAGTCTTTCTCAGATGACCTTTCCTTGTTATAATCTCTAAAATGATTTCCAAATACTAAATCCATCCTCAGAATACACCTATATTCATACCTCCCGAAGATACCAATTTAGAAAAGATAGCTCATTCCAACCACATCAGTTTTCAAAGCAGCATTACATTCACAACTCCATTCTAAAACACAACACAGTGCTATTTTTAACCAATTCTAAACTCTAAATCAAAATTGGCTCAGTGGGATTAACTAATCACACTTAAGTTCTATCTCCATAAATAAATCTGATGGGATCTGACAGGCTTCCTTTATCTTTTCTACTCCTGAGAACATCAGAATTTAGATAGAGAAAGGGCGGGGAGGCATTTAAAGCCCAACATTAGTTTTAAGTCTTCAAATAAAGAGATGTAGGTCAGGAATGAAAGGAATTCTTTTTATATACCGTATTTTCCGGCGTATAAGATGACCCCCTAATTTTACAGTTAAAACATAGGTTTAGGCCTATATTCGCTGTATAAGACTACAGCCTCGGAAGTGGGGGGTAGTCTTATACAGCGAATATAGGCCTAAACCTATGTTTTAACTGTAAAATTAGGGGGTCGTCTTATACGCCCGGTCGTCTTATACGCCAGAAAATACAGTATGCAGACGATCCTACTTGCTCAATGTACAAACTCTGCCAATCACTCTATTTTGACGTGTTATGTATATGTGTGTGACCATGACCATTCTGGGTTATTTAACAAAAGGTGTCATTTCACTGTGGCATTCATCCACAACATGATTTTCTTAAATAGTATAGTACATTGTCAAAGACAAATTTTACAATTTGATTCATAACAAAATATGGTGTATGAAAGATGAAAAAGCACTAACTACCAAGTTTAATGTTGTCGAAAGCCCCCATAAAACCATAAGCATTCACACAGATTTATGGAGTAGATACTACGTGCTCAGCAATAACAGCTGAAGGGGCACACTTCAATGGCAAAACTCTGAAAATTAAGACTGGAAATTTTCTCTGAAAAACACTGACTTGTAGGCAGAAATCACTGGCAGAAGAGCAGTTTTCCAAACCAGTGTCCATTGTGTGGCAGGTATTTTAGCAGTAAGTTTAACAGGAGGGGCAGACTCTGCCAGGAAAGAACATGGCTTTGATCATCATAAAAGTCTAGATAGAACAAGCTTTTCTAACTCACAGAATACATGTGGCCCAGGATGGCTTAGAATGTGGCCAAACACAAATTTGTAAACTGTCTTAAAACATTCAAGATCTTTTAATTTTTTTTTTAGCTAATCAGCTATCACTAGTGTTAGTGCATTTTATGTGTGGCCCAAGATAATTCTTCTGCCAAAGTGGCCCAGGGGACCCAAAAGATTGGACACCCCTAGTCTACAGAGAAAGGAAAATGCCTTCCTCTAGCAGAAAGACTATGCTTGTACTAAGAAAAGTGATTATACCCATTTTGGATGCATCATGATGAGTAAAATACCTCCTTCCCCAAACCTTTTAGGTTTGTTATTCAGCCAACAGAAAACTGTACATAACAGAATCGATTCAAGGATGGCTCAGCAGGTTAAGAGCTTGCATTGCAGCCCCAGGATCCGAGGATCAGATTCCAGGCCCATCCCGTGGGGACCCATATGCTGAACTGATGTGTGGCCCTCAGTTCAGTTCTTGCTAGGGTGATTTTTCCATACAGGAGGCCCCTGCCTAAGTTCCTGCCCTGCACTCCCCCCACCCCCCCAAAACACACACACACACACACACCTGTGTGGAATGAAACCATGTCAAAAACTGATGATGTACAACCATGGAGACTGCTCTGGGCCCTCCCCCTTCTCTCTGTCTCTCTCTGTTAAAAACAAGATAAATCTTTAAAAGAAAAAAAAAGAAACCTGTACAAAACAGACCCCAAAAATCTATTTTTGAGTTCAACATATGCTAGGTTGTGTGAATGACTGGGATAAAATTAGGTGTTTGATAAGTCAATTATTCTAAGTTTTATACCTAATAAAAGCTATCAAAAGCATACTACAATCATGAATATATAGATGAAATACTAAGGAAGCTAAGAAAAAAACCACAGGAGAGTGTTTTGATGGGTTTTGTAGTATCAACAGCTTAGAAAACAAACTCAGTGAAAGTTGATTGGAATTATACTACCGGTAGTTATTACTTTCAGAACCTAAAATGGCTAACTATTTGAAATCCAGACTCCTTTTCTGTAACTCAGATAAACTGACAGGTTTTTTACAATTACTTCTGTCTTCAAGCTCAGAAAGCTGTGTCCAGGAATCATTTAACAATATAACACATGCAATTTTCATGGTTTAGAAAGAAGACTGGGTTAGGAGGAGCTGGGAAATACAATACACTTAAAAAATAATGCAAGCTGATGTTCCAGTGGGCCTGTAGTATGCGGGGCAACAACATATTCCTATGATTTTCATTATAAATAAAGTGTTGAGAGATAGTAAAGAAATTGCCCTGCCATTTGACTCTGTTTCTTAAAAAGAATACTCACCTGCAGCCTTTTTGTGGCAAGAAATAGCCTCTTCGTATTTCCCTGAAGCTAACAAACGATCGGCTCGCCTGCTCTGTTGATGAGCCTAGAACACAAACATTAAGTTCCAGTGAATCATAAAAAAAGACCACTTGGGGAAGCTGGGATGGCTCAGTGGGTTAAGAGCTCACTTTGCAGCTCCGGGGACCGAGCATCGAATCCCGGCCCTGGCTTTGTGTGGACCCATATGCTGAACTGGAGAGTTCCCCAGCTCATTTCTCTCTCTGTCTCTGTATCTCTCTCTGTATCTCTCTCTTCTCTCTCTCTGTCAAAAACAATAAAATAAATAAATTAATTAAAAAAAAAAAAAAGACCACTTAAAAAAACCGAGTAAGATGACTAATGCTCTTTGTTGACAGACATCAAACCATTATAACTAATGGTAGCTCCTTGAAAGAACTGGCAAATTCTCTCAACTTGACTAATAAACCATCAAGATTAATAACAGGATGCCATGAGAGCTCAACAGGTTGAGCGCTTGCCTTGCAACTGTGAGGTTCAGGGATTGAATCCCACCCAGCCTTGGCCTGTGCAATCCCACATGCTGAACATGTGCACGCTGAACATGCACAACTGGTAATTGCTGAGCCCTGTGGCAAAGGTCCTCGGACCTCCCATGTGGGAGGCTCCCAGTTAAGTTCCTGCCCAGTGCAGCCCCACAGCTACCTGTGGGGACTGAAACTGTCACAACTAATGATGTACAACTAGAGACTGCTCTGGGGACTGTCCCTTCTCTCTTTCACCTTGTCTCAAACAATAAAATAAATCTAAAAATATTAATACTAGGCATTCAACTCCTTCAGTGATTCACATTCTTCAGAGACTAAGCAAGAGTAGACGTAGACTGTTACTCAAAATATATATTTCTTGATTCTTAATAACTTCCTTTCAAAACAAGTTATTCTGTAGATACTTTCATTAGTTTGTATAGTTTAAAAACTAGAATAAGAAAATTACTTTTCTCATAGTAAAATCCATGTTTCTCTTCTATCAGCTCATTCTTGTCTTTCAACAGTAGTTACTATGCATGTTTTGAAAATATAAAATGTGTACTGTGCAGATGAAGAATTAATGATACCTATATTATCATCTGTCTTTAATGACATTAATCACTTCCTACCTTATATTTATAAAGCTCCCTAATTAAACTTCAAGCTCTGCAATAACAGAATACATTCTTTCACCAAAGAAACAAACAAAACATTTTCAAGTAAGAACAGTACCTCATGGCTCTTTTGACTACCCTAAACCCTCCCCCATGTAAAGTCCAATGTCTGATCACTCTGCCAATTTAGGAGTTACATCTCATTTAAAAACACACACCTGCTCTAGGTTATTTGCCACTATAACAATCAAATTCCCTATTAAGAAAAATAATTCCTACTAAGTTCTTGTTAGGCACCCAGAAAGTGCAGACAGACTCTAGATGGAGTTTACCGATAACTGCTTACGTTCAAATCACAGACTGAACACTTACTAAACACATGAACTGTCTTAACTTTCTGCCTGAGTTTTCTCTTCTCTGAAATGAATGTGTTGTGAAAATTAAAGTAGTTAAAAGATAGTAAAACGTTGGAGGTATCTGCCATCAAAAAGTTTACAGAGGGAAAGCCGGGACGGCTCAGCGGGTTGAGCGCTCGCTTTGAGGCCCCGAGGACCAAGGATCGAATCCCGGCTCCGGCCCAGGCGGACCCACATGCTGAACTGGGGAGTTCCCACAGTTCGGTTCTCTAGCTGTCTCTGTCTCTGTCTCTCTCTCTCTCTATCTGTCAAAAGTAAAATAAAAATAAATATGCACTGAAGATAAAATAATTACTCTCTATAAATATAAAAAAAAAAAAAAAAAGTTTACAGAGTATCCTGGAAGACTAGACTAAGTTGCTGTTTGTTTGAACTGAAGATACTGTAGAAAACTTATTTCCATAGTAATTCTTATTTTTGAATCAATCTTTAACGATCTCTCTTTAATATTAAAATTGATGTGACAACATGGATGGACCTAGAGGGTATTATGCTAAATGCAGTGAGACAGAGAAAGAGAAATATCATATGATTTCATTTATATGTTGATTCTAAAAAACAAAACAAACAGTATAGGATTGGGAATATAGTCAATAATATTGGGAACTAGATTTATGGGGGTTATCACTTTGTGAGGTATATAAATGTCTAATCACTATGTTGTTTCATGCATACAGCTGAAACTAATTAAAAAATAGAAAAATAGAAAAACAAAATAAACAGAAACAAACTCAGAGAACATTTTGATGGTTTCCAGATGCGAGGGCAGCTGGGGGAAAGGGTAAAAAGGGGAAGGAATTAAGATGTGCAAACTGCCAGTTATAAAAACAATCATGAGGATATAAAGTACAGCATGGGGAATACAGTCAATAATAATAATAGTCAATACAATAATACTGTAATGACTATGTTGAAAACTGTAAGACACGAATGAAAGAAACTGAAGAAGACATTAACAAATGGAAAGATATTCTGTGTTCAGGGGTTGGAAGAATTAATATTGTTTAAATGTCCATATTACCCAAAGCAATCTACAGATTCAATGAATTCACTATAAAAATTCCACTGGCATTTACAAAAGTAGAATAAACAATTCTATAATTTGTGTGGAACTACAAAAGACCCCAAATAGCCAAAGCAATCTTGAGAAAGAAGAACAAAGACTAAGGCATCATGCTCTGATTTCAAACTATATTACAAAGCTAAAAAAATCAAAACAATGTTGACGACAGCATAAAAACACATAATCAACAGAATAGAATTGAAAGCTCAGAAATAAATCCACACATTTATAGACAATTTACAATAAAGGAGCCAAGAATATACAATGGTGACAGGACAACCTCTTCAAAAAATACTGTTGGAAAAACTAGATGGCTACATGCAAAAGAACGAAACTGGACCGCTATCTTATACCATACATAAAAATTAACTCAAAATGGATTAAAGACATCAATGTAAGATGCAAAACCATTAAACTCCTTGAAGAAAACATGGTTACCTCACTGACAACAGTCTGCAATGATTTTTTGGATATGATACCAAAAGTTAAGATAACAAAAGTGAAAATAAACAAGTGGGACTACATCAAACTAAAAACCTTCTGCATAGCAAAGGAAATCATCAACAAAATGAAAAGGCAACCTACTGAATGGAAGAAAATATTTGCAACTCATGTATCTGATAAGAGGTTAATATCCAAAATACATATTTTTTAAAAACCCATACAGTTCAATAACAACAAATCAATCTGATTTTTAAAAGTGGGTAGAGGATCTGAACAGACTTTTCAAAAGAAGACATACAGGTGGCCAACAGGTACATGAAAAGATGCTTAATATCACTGATCATCAGGGAAATGCAAATTAAAACCACAATGAAGTATCTATCACCTAACACCTTGTCTGAATGACTATCAATAAACCAACAAACAAGTGTTGGTGAGGATGTGGAGAAAAGGCAACTCTGGTGCACTATTGGTGGGAATATAAATTGTTGTAGCCACTATGAAAACCAGCCTAGTGTTTCCTCAAAAAATTAAAATAGAACTACAGTATGACCCAGCAATTTTACTTCGAAGTATTTGTTCAAATAAAATGAAAACATTAACTCCAAAATATACATGCACCACCATGTTTGTTGCAGCATTATTGACAATAGCCAAGACATGAAAACAACCTAAGTGTCCATTGATGGATAAATGGTCACACCACTTTCTTTATCCATTCATCCATTGATGAGTCTTCTATATTCAAATAGTATCTCCTAACAGTAAGTACTGATTTGACTGTCTAATATTATACTTAAGATAATTGTTCAAGTATTAGAGAAGTCCTGGAAGACCTGCTTTTAATTCTGAGAATCATTTTCTCCCACACACAACTCTGCTGCATCTTTTTTTCTTAAGTTTCCAGTTTAGTTTGCTTTTTTTCGTGACTACCACCATCTGCTGTGAATACAAGTTACAGGATACAACCCACTAGTGAGCTGTGAGATCAATTTAGTGGGTCATAACATTTTTTTTTCTTCAAAAAATACAACAGTAAATATTAGAGTACATCAAATATAGTACCATACACACACATGGTGTGTAGAGATATATGAAGGCTGTCCAAAAAGTATGTATCCATCCACCCATGTAATATGAAAAATAGAGGCATTTATGGCTGGATATTTTCCAGACAGCCCTCATATGTATGTATACATATGGTATCATATAAAAATTCCAGTTTGTTTTGTTTTGGGTGACATTTATGAGGGCCCCTGCGTTTTACACAAAGCAGGAGGCACATCCATAATGTAGCAGCTCTGCAGTAATACACGTTTGTGTGTACTGGTCATTATGTAAGAACTTCTCACTGAATTACAGTCAAAACAAATGGGCAAACACTGATTCAAACACTAAGAAAACAAAATAAATAATATATATATAAATGCCTGATGCCAACCTCAGCACTCAGTGATTGCTGAATTACATCTTACAGTGCTTCTACCACCTTTCCTCAGAGTGCTTCCATTAAGTCAAGCCTAGCTTGTGACACAGGATGAAATTTTCCTTGAAATTTCCAGGGCAACAAGGAAGGAGGTCAAAGAGCCTATTTTTTTTTAACCTTAAATTTTCTACTGCCAATATAATTAATATGGGACAGTTACAAAGATTTTAAGTATGTACAGTGCCATTCTTTGGACCATGATAGCTGATTCCTTTTCTTAGATGAGAACTAAACACTCCATAGGGAAGCTCAGTTACTCAACAAACATTCTCAATACTCTTAAGAGCCAAATACATGGAGTAAAATTATGGTCATGCAGTCACATGAACTCTGTCCTTTGAATTTGCAGAGTAGGTAAGCAAAGCATGAGCAACAGTCATGTATAAATTAAGGTCTGACATCATTTCCCAAATAGGCAGCAAACAAACCAAAGAACTAGAAATTATTTCTCAAGTTTTGACATTTGGTACCAGCACTCACAATGCCAAAATTAAATGTACCAAAAGAAATGCCTAAATATACACTAAGTAATTTCTGTTATTTTTCCCTACTAAAAACTGACAGAAAAAAATGGTGAAACAAAACTTATTCACAACCCAAAGACTAGCTATTTTCCCCCCTCAATAAAAATACAATTTATCTTCTTTTTCTTCTGACCAGCTTCAAAAACCAGAGAACTAGAACCCAGGATCTGCACTAGATATTAAAATGACTATTTCAAACTGGTTTCTTCAATATCCTAAAAATTCACTGTAAGGAAATAAGCCTCCAGGCCCTTACTGCAAATTGAACAGGAAAGACTACTAGAGCAAAGGCACTAAATGCTGACAAAGAATCTACAGTTCCATACATAAGGGCCATATTGAAAATGATGAGTACATTAATGTAGAAAGACTGCTAGAAAGAAGTCATGATATCAAAGTAAGTTGTGATCCATACTGTTTTTGAGTCCCTGGTCTAGTAATTACTTAATTTTTCTCAGCCTAGGTTTATTTATCTGTAAAACAGGGAAGTTCTTCCTAAATTCCAAGAATGTTCTGAGGATACAATTATAAACCTATGTACTGTAATAGTCCTTATACAATGAATTTGGACTACACAATGTCATTAGAAGAAGCCTATGTAGACTACTGTGATTTTCAAAGGCATGCATTAAATCATAACACTGAGAACTATTTTTCATGTTGAGTCAATTTAATACTAAGTTGGATATCTGCTCACATAAAAGAATGATAGTCTTTAAAAAATCCAGTCTTGTAAAACTGAGTGGCAACAAATTCAGAGGCCTGTCACTGGTACTTACCAGCAGTTAAAATAATTCAAGTAAATATTAATCTCTGCTCCATTGTTCTCTTCCAATAAACAGCTGGCTAAAACTCATTTCTTCCAAACACCAAATGGTATAAGAACTCAAGATGCCAAATTTCTAATACCTGCTCACATAAATTTTGTGGCTAGGTTATCAAATTATATTAGCCTGCTTATTAACAAGACTCAATTGAAAATTCTCCTTTACAAAACAATAACTATTACCATCATTTAACTAATTTTTCCTAAACTGATGATTCTGCAGCTCCATCTACAACTGTCACCCAGTTTCAGTCTTCTCATAAGCGATCATACACTAGTGGGATTGTTAGATGGGGTTATGCTGCAGCCTGCAGCCAAATCAAGCTAACTGGAAGTAAACCAGTAGTTATTTTGCATGGACACTTGAACTTTGAAGCACTTTATAAACTGCTGGTTATTTCTAATAATATTCCTGCTATGTTTTAATATTAAGCCATCCATTGTATTTCACTGCAAACTATGTGTCACCTTAAAAGTAAGAAAGGTGAAAGACATTTCCCTGTTTGTTTTTTTTAACTCGCAAATCTAGTCCAATTCTTTTTAAGTGTAAACAACTCTTACCAATGGGGGCAGGGCTCAAGTTAAAAAAACGGGGAGGTACTTCTCAGAGCAGCTAACCTGGTACCACCAGTCTTTGGGAACCACAGCTTTAGGTTCTAGAATCTTAGGCCTTTCAAGCTCAACAAATCCAAACCTTCAATTTACAAAAGAAATTTTAAATTAAGGATTTATGCTCTGGTTATTAAAACAGCGAATTCTTACAGTGTACTATGTACAGTACTGTTTTAGGCCCTTCACACCCATTTGCTACTTTAATTCTCACAACAAACCAAAAAAGTGAGGTCAACTAATTTGCCCAAGGTCACATAGCTTTTAAGTGACAATGCCAGAATTCAAATCCATACAGTCCAGCACAAGAATCTATACCCTTACTGCTTCTCCATAGAATGGCTTAAATCCAACCAGGGACTCTTCCACGATCCAAGGGTCAGAGTTCCAACCTGAGAATTTAATTCTCCATACCTTTTCCCAATCCCATCACTGCAACTGAATTTCAATCCTGTGACTCTTAAAAGTTCCTTCCATCTGTCTACAACCTTAAGTAATCTCACTTTGGTTTCAAAACAGGTACCCTCTCTGGGAAACCAGAAGATGCAGTGGTCATTCAGAAAATGTGGTTTTCGTTGCTTAAATCGCAACACCTGAAATGGGCTATCAGCATTTTTTCTGAAAAAGGTAAATATCTACATTTTCGTGCCTAATGTGAAGAAACTGAGCTAACAACAGAGGCGACTCTGTCTTTTTCTCCGGCTGTCTGCAACTTACTCAAAAGATAGGTTCGTGCATCTGAATGTAGGGAGAAAATGGGAGTGAGAAGGGGTATTACCACATCTCTCCAAAGTGGAGAGGCTCAAACTTCAGCCCCTCTGTGTTAGAAGTTAAAACCAGGATTAACACACCAGTTCCGCTCTGACCGGTTTCAGTGCCTCTACAGGCAATAGGGAGGTGGTTACGTGGCGCTCGGAGGCATTTCCTTCGGCCTGAAGAGGTGGGAGCCCCGGTTGGTGGAAGCCCCTCGCCTAGAGCCCCGGTGCCGGGCGTGGGGTGGGGGCCGCCCAGAGGCGGCGGGAAATTGATACAAAAGCTTCCCAGGGATCCCTGAGGGTAACTTCTGGGACAGCTTGCCCGGAGCCCCTGAGGAACCACACCCGCCTGAGGCCCCCAGCCTTTGGGACCACCTCGGCCAAAGCCGCCTTCTGGCCTAGAGGGTCAGCGGCACTCCAGGTGCCAGACCGGACTCTTGAGGCAATGGCGCCTGAGGGCGGACGCGACCCTCTCTGAGCCACTCACCAGGTTTAGGGGTCCTTCCATTACTTCCATAGACCCCGAAATAAGAGATGGCTTGAGGAAGGGAAGCGACGGCGCCGAAACACATGGAGGGATTTGCAAGGGATCGCAAAGCAACAGCGGAGACTGCAGCCCCTCTCCGCGCCCGGGGAGCAAGCGGAGGGGGAAGAAGGAGCAATAACCCCACCACTTCCTCCTCCGGCGCCGCGGGCCCGCCCCCTGCGCCACGGTCACGCACGCGTCATGGCGTAGCATGCGGCCTGCTCAAAGTGGGAGTGAAGACGGGGAGGGGGCGGCGTCCAGGGGAGGCGGGTCACGGGCTGACGTACACTTTCTCGCAGTCGATCTTGTCGCGAGAAGTTATCGTAAGTCTCTTGAAGTCTTCCGATGTCACTGGAGGAGGTGTAGCGTTGTTGGACCGTAAAGTAACTTATTTTCTGCAATTGGCTTCTCCCAGTTCCTTCCAGCCTGACTTTTCCCAAAATCACTCTGCTCTGCTACTCCCTCTCTTGGTTTCCCGTTCCCACCTTTACTCTTGCACCTGATTTTTTAAAATGAGATTTGAGCAATGCTAAACCATACCCTGGACTAGACACCCCCACCCCACCCTCGACACCCCTTCCACCCCTGGGGAGGGAGACAAACATGAATGATTGAGAACGCCGCCCTCAAGTTCTCAAGTTGCTGACAAACTAATAATAAAAAAAAAAATGTGGGTCACAAATAGCCAAATATAATATTTGATTTATTTAACAAGTATGGGCCCAAACCACTATGCTGGGTTATTTCTGTCAAGGAATTTATTGACAATAAAAAATAATTGTGGGGGATGCCAGAATGGCTCAGCAGGTTGAGTGCTCACTTTGCCGCCCTGGGGTCCAAAGATCAAGTCCCCACCCCAGCCCATGCAGACTCCTATGCTGAAATCGGGTGTACCCCCAGTTTGGTTCTTGCCAGGGCCCTTGTGGGAGGCCCCTAGCTCTCCTGTGGAGTGAAACTATGTGCAAAACTGATAATGTACAACTATGGAGACTGCTATGGGCCCTCCCCTTTCTGTCAAAAAATAAAAATAAATCTTTAAAAAATAAATAAATGTGATTTATGCTGTGAGGGAACAGGAAGATGTAGAGGAAACATGAGTACTACAGCTTCAAGGAAATCAATTCTTTCAAAAGCTGTGTGTACTTGGAAGGGGACTCCAAGCTTTAGGAAAGACCCAGCCCTGGCCAATGCTTTGATTACAATCTTGGGAGAGCCTGAGAAGAGGTCCCATCAAAGCCGTGCCCAGACTCCTGACCCATGAAAATTGTGAGATAATAAATGCGTGTTGTTTTAAGACATTATGTTTGTGGTACTAGAACAATTATTACAGACCCCTTCATGTCACCTCACAAACTCAATCCACAGTGGCTGACTGTGCAGTGGCTGTGTTTAATTCCTCTTAAAGGGAACTTCAGGGACAGCTAGACAAAGGAGAGTATGATATGTGCAAGCACAGACCAATATTTAGGAGTGATTTCATCCAGATCAGCAAGGAGACAGGATTGATGTACACAACCAGATCCAAACAGTGACACAGACATTGCATGCTCTGCCATGTTGTCATGCTGTTGGCCTGACCAGCCACAGGCTATGAAGAACAAGCATGCTGCATACCCACATCTGAGTCATCAAAGAAAGAGGCTGCAAGCATACAAAGACTTTAGGGCTCTCCATGCTGCTTCCCTTGAAGTTGGGAAACAGTGACTATACCTGAAGCTTGCCACTGGAAGAGCCCATTTATCTCCTCAGAACATCAATGGAGGTTTACAGAAATCCCCAGGCCATCCCTGCTGGGGACACAGCGGACATGCCTATTATTTAATCAGATGAGATACACCCAGCAAAGTCTCTGCTGTGACTCAGCAAGACGGGGCCGGAGCTTTGGGAAAACACCTAAAAGCTGGTCCCAGTGCTCTCTGAAGCTCATCCGAAAATTGCATTCCGTGTAAAAGAATCCAAACCTAAATGGGCCACCACTGAGGGACTTGCCCCATTGGAGAGGTTCTGGGAGCTTCTCCAGAGTATACAATGAAGCTCAATTTCATACATCCCTTAGACATTAGCTGCTTTAATCTCATAATTATCAATAGCATCATGATAGTCCAATTTCTTTTTAAACACTACTACAATCAAGGCAGAGTGACCTGTTGTAATCTATTTTTAATGATTAGAAAGTTCTTCCTTTGCTTGAATTGTGGCCTGTCTTCCTTTGTCCCAAATTTGTATAAATTACTATAACATGACTATGTGAACACACAATCTGTCCCCTGCTATCAAAATGTAAAATGTTCATATCCTTGATTCAGTAATCCCTACAGAAATAATAGCACACGTATAGAAAATAAAGGTATATGAGGATGTTTGCTTTGGACAACATAAGAGCGGTCTCCCTAATTCTGAAACAGTTCAAGTAAAACTAGAGAGATCGTTTGACAGAGGTGCTATCAAGGGGATTCCTGCATCAGGTGGGACTGATGACCTCAAAAGTTTGTCTAGTTACAAGCCTTCAATGTGTTCAGCTACCCAAAGAGAAGTGAGCAGACCCTTCTAGTTTCCCTTTCTGTCTTCTCTCCCTCTATAGTTTCTCTTGCCCTCCACACAAGAGCTCCAGGGAGAAAGGGATCAGGATCTGGTCAGCACCAGGAAACTTTAAATGGTCCCTGAGGTGTCTGGACCCCTCCCCCACCCCCTGCCCCCACCATTAGGCTGCAGGAAAGGGAATCCAGTGTGCCTCTCACACCAGCTGCTGTGTTTATAGACTTCCAACTCTCTTCGATAGTCAGGAAATCGACAGAGCCTGCCAAAGTGACTGTAACAGGAGAAGCAACGTGGGCAGTAGGAGCATGGGCAGCAACAGCAGTGCTGGGCTCGTGGCAGCAACCAAGTCTGCAGGCCAAAGACAGATCAACAGCCATGTCAGGAGCAGTTGGCAAGGGGCCAAGAGGAAGAGGAGCCCTCATGATCATGGCAGAAGCACCATCATGTCCTCAGTGGGTGTTAAAGTGGTTGTGGCAGGCACTTCCTGCACGTTCTTAGAGGGTACTTCCAATTGTGATGGAGAGGTATGCACAAAGGATCATGACAGTGTGGGGCAGTATTTGTTCTGTATCTAATCAGGGTGGTGGGTAAGTGGGTGCTTACTGTTGCAATTTCGTTTTGCCATCTCTGAGATCAGGTCATCTTACAATTGCTGTCAGCCAGGTGGCAGTTGTGATGAGATGTATTGCCTTAGAAAACCTTTAATCAATTTCTTTCACTGTGTTTCCCTTTTTGTGTATGTACAGGAGTGATACAGGACAAAAATATGCCTAAGATTGAAGAGCTAACCTCTTTCACTATAAATAGAATAAAATTTTAAGGGACAAAAACAATGGCTTAATTTCAGAGAAAACCAGCATACGGTAATTAGCATGTAAGCGGATGACCCTCTTTCCTATACTTAATAGTATGAGGCCTTATCGTTCAGTTTTATTATTCCTTCCTATAGTTAAAGAACACAATTCAACCGAGTAAATGTGAAGATCTAATTGACTTTATGAAGGGATTCATGCATCAGGCAGCATTCCATCTAGAAACTACAAGAACACTCTGAGGAGCTGTACAAAACGGAAGCTTTTTTAAATATTTTTATTTTTTTTATTGTTTTTGACAGAGAGAGAGAGAGATACAGAGACAGAGAGAGAACTGAACTGGGGGAGCTTCCCAGTTCAGCATATGGGTCCGCACGGGCCGGGGCCGGGATTCGATCCTCAGTCCCCGGGGCTGCAAAGTGAGCGCTTAACCCACTGAGCCATCCCAGGGAAGCTTTTTTAAAAAAATAGGCAGGTATAGGGTGGTACTAAGAAATGGGGAGTGGGTTATTTCAGGCAAAGACATCTTCCCTGAGGGGAAGGTGTGGGGGGTGGGGTTCTTATCTGCAGACGACCTCACTAGTGTGAATCAGGAAATTCCAGACTGACTGGTTTAATATTACACTCCTGGGAGAGGCTGAAACTCCAATTAAGTTAGGTATTAAACCTAGGTTTAATATCACGGGCTTTTAGCACAAGTGATTCCATTTTGGGCTTGTGATTTTTCTTTTTAACAACATGAAAGGAACTACTAAATGCTCCCACATTTCCAATTTTATCGTAAACAAAAGGCAGGACTGCCTTTAACTTTAAATGGAAACTATAGTTCTAGTTGTTTGTTTTTAAGACTGGGCATGGTGTTGAACAGAGCACCATCTTGCTTCAGGTTGATTCAAGTGCTTCTTGAAGGTTGAAATTTCTCCTTTTTCTGAAACTTTTTAATTATTCTCATTTCCCAATAGCAATGGTTTAACTTTGTATAACACCTCACAGGGTTTCAAGCACTTACATGTACATTTGCTCATTCAATTCCAACAGGCTCAAATTAGTGACTTGCCCAATGTCATAAAATTAGTAAATAGCTAAGCTAAGGTCTTGAATCTAGGTCTGTCTGGCTATAAGCCCAGTACTCTTTCCACTACAAGCAGCTAAATATCTACTGGAGTGACTCTAATGTTGGTAATAGCAGAAATAGACTGTTAGGGTAACCCACTGTAATTGCATAGGTTATTTTGGGTTTTCTGAAATTCACAGTCCTGAGTACCAAGAGATTCAGGCTAAAAACGGAGTTGCTATTGTTAGTGTCTCTGTTCTCCTCCGGGGGATTTGCCAAGAACTATTCACAAACCAGACTGGGCAGGAACTGAGCTTGGGTGAGGGGGAGGTTGGCATGAGGTCGCAGGCTCTAACTCCTTGGACTCTGAGCCAAGCTGTCCAGTTGCTTCACTAGGAGCCAGGATGAAGAGAGCCAAGTTAGGCAGGAGTCAAGCATTCTAGTCAACAAAGCTCAACAGAGGGGAGGCCAACAAAAGTAGGATTTCAGGGCAGGTTTCTTACCCAGTAAGCTGACACCTGGGAAAAGTTAGTCAAATAAAGGCATAAAGGCAACTAACTTTGCATTAGGTTAGTGTTTCTCAAACGAGGGAGCAGAAGAAAGCTTTTCAGAATCCCAAATGTCCTTGAACCACATACATATCTGCTGGTGCACCAGAGGGCTGCCTGTTTCCATCTATAAAAATTAACTTACCTGTTGACTTGCCCTGGGTTAGACATAAAGGAAAAATACTTTTCACCTATATTTTCTTTCCAAGCATCTCAGAACATTGAGACCTGCCCAGTCAAATCCTCTTTATCCATTATATTCACTACCCCAATTACACAGACCCCAAACTTCCAGTTCTGACCCTTCGATACAAAGTGTTAATCCATCTAGACTTTAGCAGAGTGATCACATATTAAGAAAGGATCAGGGAATTGTGAGATATTGGAAGATGACAAGATTTGATTACCCTTAAATAAATTTGATTTTACTTAGAAACTGAACGATAGGGAGGAAATGATTGAAGTCATAAGACAGAAGTGGAGAGATTGTTCTTCCTTAAACTTTCTAGGAGAGATTTGCCTCCAGCCTCCTTTTAAAAAGTATTTTCCACAGTTGCCAAGATCCTTAAGTTCATTTAGTCCCTCTGTGTTCCATGCTCCCTGCTGCCTTTCTACCTAGCAACACTAGCAGGGAAGACTTCTGACTGACAGTCCTGTGAGACCATGTGGCAGCTCCAGGAAAGGGTGAAGTAGCAAAGCAGCACAGGGGGAAAAAAAAAAGGATTTTACCACTAATTGAATGTTCTACCTTTCACTGTACTCTTTACTTCTGAAATGGTCTTTTTCACAAGCCTTTATACTTTTTCTATCCTTCAGAGAACTGAAAAACTCCAGGAGGGATGAAGGGGAGGGGGAGAAAGGGAGAGAGAGAGAAGGACAAATGATAGACACCTTATACTCTCTACCCTGGCATGTTTACATCATATGCTGTTGACATTCAGTCCAGAAGCAACTGTGAGAAGAATGATGCAATCTCAGATGTTACAACATTAGGACTGTGGCCAGAGGATTTTCACAGCGTACATGGAGGTTGGCCAGACTTCGGCTTTGGCCAGACACTGAGGTTATTTCACGCTGAATTCTCTATTGCTGGTTCTGAAGTCCTCAGGACTCTGATTGACTCTTACAGCCCCATTGGTCGCACTCTTCTTTTCCAATTCAGGTTTTGGAGGAAGGGAGCAAAGTAACTGGGCAAAGGTCAGTTGAGCAAAGGCCAATTGGAGAATTTTTAGTCATAAAATTGAAATAATTTAAAAAAATACTCTCTTTTTAAAAGATTTGTTTTTTGTTTGTTTTTTGTTTTGTTTTGTTTTTGAAAAATTTTTTTTTAAGATTTATTTTTATTGTTTTTTCTTTTAATTGTTTATTGTTTTTGACACAGAGAGAGAGATACAGAGACAGAGAGAGAACTGAACTGGGGGAACTCCCCAGTTCAGCACATGGTTCCGCACGGGCCGGGGCTGGGATTCGATCCCTGGTCCCCGGCGCTGCAAAGTGAGCGCTTAACCCACTGAGCCATCCCGGCTTCCCCAACTGCTTTACTTTTTTTTTTTTTTAATATATTTTTATATATTTATTTTTATTTTTGACAGAGAGAGAGATACAGAGACAGAGACAGAGAGAGAACTGAACTGGGGGAGCTCCCAGTTCAGCATATGGTTCCGCACGGGCCAGGATTCGATCCCCGGTCCCTGGCGCTACAAAGTGAGCGCTTAACCCACTGAGCCATCCCGGCTTCCCCTTAAAGACTGCATCTTGCATTTTCTTTTTTTTTTTTTGACAGAGAGGGAGAGAGAGAGAGAGATAAGAGACAGAGAGAGAACTGA